>OMNW01006933.1:2171-34714 GCA_900303245.1 Selene dorsalis | reverse complement strand
CTTCTCACACCAAGGAAGGTTTGCCTAAGCTGTACCCTCTTTTTCAGCGCAGCACGTGTTTGCATTAATGCAGATTTTTGTATTCACATGGGTTGAGTGAGTGGACAATCTGCGAACAGGCTCTCTCACAGGCACAGCACGTGTGGGCTTCCCAAGTTTCTGTTCATGCCCAGGCACTTCTTATCATAAACATTATACAAAAAGAAACAAATGCAAGTTCACAGGATTTAAAGTATATATTTATGTATGTACATGTAACGTAGGAGCACAGCTTCCTTACCTTTTTTGAAGACTTTTTTTGTGAGTCAGATGACGCAGCCTCTAAATTTAATCAAACACATCCTTCTCATTTCATTGGTCCAGGTTTCACCCTGAAGGACCTGGAGTCGGTCCCGTTTGGTGTGGCGTTGCCCATCAGAGAGGCCATCTACCGCTGCCGGGAGCAGCCGTGCTCTGATTGGTCCGAGGAGGTCTGCATGCTGATTGGGCGACAGGATCTGACCAAACAGGCCCACAAGATGACCCTGGCTAAGACCAAAGCTGTGGGTGAAAGCTTTCCAAGATTTTCTCCATAGGTGTAGAGTGATATTTTAGTGTTGGCCACTGTTATTGTGGCTGCGTCTAAATATGTTTTTAAATATGTGTTTGTCTGTGTCTCCAGTCTGTAGGTACTGGTTTGTCCCTGGAGCCTCCAGCAACAACAGAGGCAGATGAGGAGGAAGATGGGATGTCGGACATAATCCAAGAGGTAACAAACTCAGTGAACCTTATCTGTTGCTTTACTGGTCTTCCCTCGCTCAAAAGTTCTCTCACCTTTGTTTGTTGTCTAGAGAAAACTCTGCTCTTGTCGCATCCCAACTGTCACGTTCAAGACATGCTCCCTTGAACTATTTTAAAACTATAATATAAAGAAAAAACTGACATTTCAACTATTACAATTCTTTCATGACTCATACTTGCCGTATTTATACATATATATCATCCATTTATCCATTCATTTTAGTTAAAAATCTAAATTCATCTATTTCTAGTTATCGCCTGTTGTCTGGATGTTGCCTTTTTTGTTGTTTTTTCAGGTATATCATGCCTCTGGTTATTATTTGAGAGTCAATCCTCATTTGAATCTGTTTTTCTTTTTTTAACATGACAGTTTACAATGTGTATGTTCTCTCATCCTCTCCAGGTCACGGGTCTGATCTGGAGTCAGGATCTGAGGGTCCAGGAGGTCCGGAGGCTCCTGCAGAGTTCCCGACCGGTCCGAGTCAGTGTTGTCCAGCTCCCGGAGGTTTCTGACCATGAGTACATAGAGGAAAAAGAGAACAAGTCAGTATCATACACATGTGTCCTGAATGCATCTGGTATACACACCCACTGCAACACTGGCCTTAAAGGATGTGTGTGTTTTTCTGTCCGTTTGTTTGAAAATGTTTTTGCTCCTGTGTGTTCTTTTGCTGACTTTTCTATCTTCAGTTTTTCCTTTGTTTTAAGAAAGTCTTGCGTATGGCCTCCTTGTTTTTTCTGCCTCACAGTCTTTAATAATGTCTCCTACATGTGTTTCTGTCTTCCTCAGACTCCTGCAGTTGTGTCAAAGGACCATGGCTCTCCCAGTTGGCCGAGGCCTCTTCACTCTCTTCTCCTATCACCCTGTGCCGACTGAACCTTTACCTGTCCCCAAACTCAACCTGACAGGTAATGTGATCATAGTGAAATGTCAATATTCTTACTACATCATTAAATGTATGGAATATTTGCCATTTTAAAAAGTATTTTTCCAGACAGGAAGACTGAGAAGATTTGATAAAAACTCAGAGTTTCCTGAAGTTTTATCATCATATTGAAATTTGTGATGTTACTGTTAATTTCCTTTGTTCGTCTCCAGGCCGCGCCCCTCCCAGGAACACTATGGTTGATCTAAACAGTGGGAATATTGATGTGCCTCCTAATATGACAAGCTGGCCCAGCTTCCATAACGGAGTAGCTGCTGGACTCAAAATAGCTCCGGCCTCACAGGTCAGTCTGAGACCAGAGCTGCATCACCTCCTCATCACGTCTCGTGCTCAGTTTTACACAGCTGCAGCTGAACACTCACTTGATTTTACAGTCAAAACTTTGAAATAAAACTGGTGCATAGTAATAAGCCTAAAGTTTGCAGTTGTTCAAGCTTGCTCTGAGCATACCCTCCTTATTCTCAAACTTTCTTTCTGTCTGTTAAGGTGGACTCAGCCTGGATTGCCTACAACAAGCCAAAGAGCCCTGAGCTGGCTAATGAGTATGCAGGTTTCCTTATGGCCCTGGGCCTCAATGGACACCTCACCAAGCTGGCCACACTTAACATACATGACTACCTCACCAAGGTACACTCACACACACACACACACGCACACAGAAGAAATTCACGGTTTCACACCTTGAGTTTCACAGCACAAACAAGCAAATACACACATTAATATATATAACCCCACCAGCCCTCACACGTAGATATAACATAAGATTTAATTAGTACTTTCTAGCATAATGCTCAGTTTACTGTACACAGCGTTCTGAATGACTGTATAAACACAGAAACTCGTAAGTAAAACAAAAATGAACTTAAATACAGTTTACCCAAAGGTGCCTCCCATCTATTCTCATTATCATCTACACACTAAGGCACACACACCCCTACACACACATTTTTCTCTAGATGACTGTAAATGAGAGATGTAAACTCGCATCAGAGCCAGGCAGCCACTCAAAACGAAACTCTGCCCTCTGAGAACTTTGAAACGAGACGAGTCCTTCCCACTTTCAGGTGAGAAAAACAACAGGATGCTGCAGGCCAAACCTTATTTTTGCTCAATTAAAGATTAAAGATGTGGTTGGCGATAAAGAGAAACCTTTGCACCAAATCCACACATTGTCCACCGTGAGTTACAGATTGATTCATTTTTCAGTTCCCATTTTGATTCAAGATACGAGCAGCAGTTCATAAAGACGAGTGAACTCTCTAAATCAGTCATTTCTCTATAAATGAAATGTGAGAATGTTCTCATACGGGTTATGAACTACTTGAAATTTGATGAAAATACACTTTATAAAGCGGCTGAATGAAACCCCAGAGATGCAGGAGAAAAGGTTCAAAATTTGTGTCCAAAACACTCATGTGATCTCCAAATGTTCTCTTAGACATCTTGAATTTCTTTTCTGTTCTTCATTGTAGTGTTCCTTCTTAAAAAAAGCTGTTTTTGTAATGTACAAGCTGTCTTCATTTACTAACAACCATAAAGTTTTTACAAAGAACTAAATGTCCTCGTGGGTTGTGACACACACATGGCCTTAACTAACTCACCTCACCTTTTACAGTATAAATACCCTCAATAATCATCAATAACCCTCAATCACCTTTAGTTACAGTTACATTACAAGTGTAATGTTACTGTATGTAATGCACAGAAACAAGTGTTTAGCAGTTCAGTGTAACACACACTGATTCATAGTCCTAATAAAACTGAAATGTTTCAGAGTAGAACATGATAGACAGGTGAGTTGTGTGTGTCTGTCTGAATGAATGTGAAGAACGTGGTTGACAGTGAAGCCTGTTTGTAGCCGGTGGTTTTCTGTCGGTTTCTATTCTCGCTGAAAAAGAGAAATTTCACTGACATACTTTGGATCAGTTCGTCAGAATTCTCTATCATTGTGGTTTTACAGAGGATGTGTGTGTGCGTGTGTGTATATATATATATGTACGTGTGTGTGTGTGTGTGTGTCTGTGTGTTCCTCATCTATCAGGCATCCCAGTGTGTTTGTCTTGTTTCTACAGCTTTTAACAGTGACAAACTGAGCCAGCATATTTTTATTTATTTAACTGTGGCTTCAAAATCTCTGCACTTGTTTGAATCTGTTGTTCATTTAAAAGAAATGTGTTTTTTTTGTTTTGTTTTTTCAGTGTCAGCAGAAAAATATAGGTCATAGTTAATCTGTATCTGTTAAAATCTATTGTCAGTGAACTCACCAGAGAAATGAAACTAGTCCACAATCATTCAGGGATGTGTTTAAATTAGATTTCCTGGGTATTTTTCAGCATTGTGTAATGAGTTGTCAGGTTTATGTGGCTATAAACCATGGCATTTTAAGTTTCCTTGTTGAGTCATTAACTCATTGGCTGAATGTTTGATGACGCAGATTCGGTCATTGGCGTTTTAATTGATTAACCTGACAATTAATTAGGTTCTTTAACAAAGTGATCGATCTCTGACTACCCTGTAGAAAATCTGCAAAAATGTCCAGTGTGGACTTCGCGCTCAAAATGTCAAATTATTTATGACCTGCTTCAAAGCATTTGTGTTTTCACATGTATACACTACAGATATGTATGATCTGCCTTTGTGATTACTAAACACAAACACACACATGCACGCAGGTGATCCACAGGGGTCTAATGAAAACTGTCGGTCATGGTGAGTTGGTGTGGAAGCTGATTGGACTCCACAGACACCAGTGTCACAGTTAAGAGCTGATTACACTGGAAGTCATTTATTGTGCTGCAGCAGGGGACATACATCGCTCTGCACGGTCTGATGTGAAAGGACGTCTACATTTTTTTGTTAAAACTGACCTCTGTTTGATGAGAACTCTGTTGTGGACAAAGAAAATCCTTCATATTGTCTGTTGATTTTATGATAGAAGTTTAGAACATTGTTGTTAAAAAGTTATTATTATATTTATTTATTGTTGATGACTCTGTCATTTCGTTGTCCCCTTCCCTCTGTCAGGGCCATGAGATGACCAGTATTGGGCTCCTACTGGGGGTGTCTTCAGCCAAACTGGGCACCATGGACATGTCGATTACCCGCCTGCTTAGTATACACATCCCTGCCCTGCTCCCACCCACCTCCACTGAGCTGGATGTACCACACAACGTTCAGGTAAGACAAAAGTCTGCACATCTAACTCAAATAGTCCTAGACCATGTGACACACAGCAGCTCAGATAGACGGAGACTGGGAATAAACTTAAAACAGGAAATAATAGTTTGCTTTGGGGAATTGACATAAAATCATTATATTTAACTTTAACATTGTTGTTGTTGTTGTTGTTGTAATTTGAGACCTGTACTTAAGTATCTCTCAGTAAAGCACTTTGAACTTCAGGATTTGTTTTAGCTTTCTCAATATTAAATGTTTTGTAGTTGAGCAGATGTCTACAACAGCAAATTCTCTGTCTGTTCTGCAGGTTGCTGCTGTAATTGGCATTGGGCTGGTGTACCAGGGAACAGGACACAGACACAATGCTGAAGTCCTGCTGTCTGAGATAGGTATGTGTGTGTGTGTGTGTTTGTGTGTGCGTGCGTGTGATAGGTAAATTATATGTTTTTAGACGAGGCCTGAGATAATTATTGATTTACTTCACTTGGCCCAGTGCTGTCAAAATTGACATAAATTGGCTTCGTCATTGGTTGATTAACAGGGTCTGTTGTCTGTGTGTGTCTCTTAGGTCGTCCCCCTGGTCCGGAGATGGAGTACTGCACAGACAGAGAGTCCTACTCACTGGCTGCTGGTCTGGCCCTGGGCATGGTCTGCCTGGGGGTGAGTCACCACAGATATAAACATTTGAGAAACAAATGTAAATCTGTTTGTTGTTCTGATATGAGCCCCACCTACCTGCAGGTTAAAACAAACCTGCAGGTAGGTGGGGCTCATATAAGAATGAGTCAGATTTTTGGGTGTTACATGAACCTCTTTTTACCGGGGCAGTGCTATTTTCCTCCTGTACATTTGTCTATTGATAAGCCATTGCATTTTCACACAACCTTGTGTTTGTCATTGTTATCTGCTGTTTAACATCATCAATTCCAAACAAATATGTTGTTGATTAGCTCACTTTACTGTTTCTTCTCCCTCCTCTCATCCTGCCTCAAATCTCTACTCCTCCTTCCAATGACCATCCTCTACATCTCTCTCCGCCTCTGTTCCTGCTGTCTGTCCTTGCAGCATGGCAGTAACTTGATTGGGATGACAGACCTGAATGTCCCTGAGCAGTTGTATCAGTACATGGTGGGGGGCCACCGCAGAGCTCAGGCCGGGGCCAACCGGGAGAGACACAAGTCCCCCAGCTACCAAATCAAGGTAGATGGAGGAGTCCTTTTTCTTTTCCTGTTATTTAATTATTCTCACATGATTGTGAAAACTCAGCTAGATGATTGAACTTGTATTATCTATCAATGCTTGTTCTAGGAAGGTGATACAATCAATGTGGATGTGACGTGTCCTGGGGCCACACTGGCCCTCGCCATGATTTACCTCAAGACCAACAACAGGTGAGACAAGACAAGAACTAAACAAGGAACTTGCTTTAAAGACATAAAATATAAACAAGATTAATACTTGAACTATTTGTGTCTCTTTACTCTTTTAGTTACCAAGTATATTCTAAATTTCATAATGTCCACATGCACTGATGTATGTTCCTACCAGCCCCAGTAAAAAAAAAAAAATCTGCTAAATAGTGGCCCAGAGACTGGATGTGGATCGGGCTCCACAAGGAAGGATGAAGTTTAGCCTTTTTTGAGTTGGCAATGTTCTGTAATAAATGTGTAAAGTGGAAAAAAAAACAAATAAAAAATTCAACACTCTTTTATATCCCAATAAATGACACCACATAACATTTAATGATAATCATCAGTGATTTGCAACTCAAGACACAAATTGGTCACAGTCTAACAGATATGGTGTTTTTTTTTCTTAAGGCAACATCAGCAACAAGAACTCCAGTACTTTCATATCACCACAAATCAAACAGACCACTGTTCATTTAAAGTGGAATAACAAGCTTCTGAAGAATACAGTTTGCCAAATGACCTGCAGAAACAGAGTCGAGTATAATTGCTGACCCCTCGTCTTTTAGATAAGCAATGTTACGGTTGAGGAAACATCGCTGATTCGACAGTGTTCAAAACGAGATGCCCTAGTGACCCACTTTAAATTTTATTTTAAGACAAAATAATGAAAACATCTATGCTAGGATGAACACGTGAACAGCATTTATGAATCACACAGAATCGTCCACCATTACCGCGTTAACCCTCTACTTCCTTATAACACGTAGAAATAAATGTGGAGCTTTCTGCATCACCGAGCAGAGCATCATAACCCAAAACCTAACATCTCATCCCTCAGTGGCTCCAGTTGTCGTATTATCCTACAGAAGAACAAAACCTCATCTCCTTCTTCTATTGGTCAAGAGGTTCCTGTCTTCTTCGAGGCTCATCTGATGCCAGCTGTCGGTTGGTTCAGCGAGTGTATTAACACCTCCTTGTCTCTTTACGACTCTCTCCCCCAGGTCGATTGCTGATTGGCTGAAACCTCCAGACACTTGGTTCCTCCTGGATTTCATCAAGCCAGAGTTTCTGCTTCTGAGGGTTAGTGTGGCGCTTGCTGTGTGTATGTGTGTGTGTGTATACATAAGTGTGTGACAGATCATTTTTCTCACCTTCCTCTTAATGCCGTACATCCCTCTCTGTCCCTCTCTCCTTTTTTCTTCCTGTCTCTCTGCCCTCACAGACTCTCGCTCGGTGTATTATCATGTGGGATGAAATCCTCCCTAATACCGAGTGGGTAAAGAGTAACATACCACAGGTGAGAAACTGCACACGTTTTTTCCACAAGCACACAGCATTACCGAGCGCACATATCTGGAGCCGTGAAGCAGCAGACCTGGCAATAAGTCAGTAATGACTGAGAAAGAATTCCCAGCTGTGAGGTTTGGTTCATATCTGTGGAAGAGGGCAAGTTTAACACACTCACACATCCACTGTCTGCTTAGTATCTGTTCTGTAGAAAGGGCCACCGTTGATTAATAAGACAAGAGTGACTTTATAAGCAAGAAAATCCCCTGAAGAATGTTTGTTTGACAGGTTATCTGGAGAAAGTGCGGTGTGAAAAACGCCTCTGCGATGTTTTCATAGGAACTGACACACAACAGATGATGTAGAAAAAAAAAAATCTGTGGAACAACAACTTTCATAGAGGAGAGAGCCAGTGGACACTCACAATGCTCCAGTTAGTCTCCTCTAAAGTTTGTTGTGCTCCATTGGGTTGTTGCCTGGTTTCATGTGTTGATGAAGTGACAACATACCAAACATATCTGTCTCACAGGAGACTCTTTTAGAGTCACTTGATATTACTGGAACAGTGAAGCGGGAGTTTTTTCCTTTTACAAATGAATCAACATCTTTCTCAATGAATAATTTTCTTTCTGTTTGTTATAATAAAACTTGCTCATAATCCAAGAGAGAATTTATCTACGTACTTTTATCATTTTATTCAAGGTGACACATGGTCACTTACCTGTGTGTTTTGTTTTCAGATCATGAGGGGGACTTTTGACCCTTCAGAGGACATCAACATGGAGACAATGGCGTGAGTATTTGAAGACAAAAAACAGCATTTAAAATTCTTCTTTAAACCTTGAATTTTGTAACTCCTCAGAGAATTTAAACGTTTATCACCACCTGATCATGGCATGTTATTTATCTCTCAGCCAAGCCCAAGACTACATCACAGCCGGGGCCTGTATGGCGCTGGGCTTACGCTTTGCTGGCTCGGCAAACTCGGATGCCTTCGACTGCCTCTATGAGTTTGCCAGGACCTTCATGAAGATCATGTCCTTCGCTGGTACAGCTGCTGTTGTAAGTGTTTTTATGTGTATATTTTATATCGTACAAATGGCCTCACTATAGATAGCCACAGTTCTGTAAACCTGTGTGTGTTGGTTCCTGCAGCAGACGGGTTATTACAATCTTCAGACCGGTCTATCAATGATCCTGCTCGCCATGTCCATGGTGATGGCCGGCACTGGGAACCTGAAGGTCCTGCAGCTCTGTCGCTTCTTCCACAAGCGAACCGGCGGTGAGATGAACTACGGCTTCCACATGGCTCATCACATGGCACTGGGCCTGCTCTTTTTGGGAGGGGGCAGGTAAGATATACACACACATTGGCATTTGACATATTTTTGATCGGGACCTGGGTCAGCTGGTTGTAGTAAAGGCCTGGACGGAGGTTTGGCCTAGTTTGGCCTCTGGTGAGCTTTGTTGTGTGGATTCTCAGGAATTTGATGTCGTTGATGTTTTCCACCCCCTCATATATGTTCAGAGGGGGAGACGTGGTCTTCCTGGACGTCCACAGTGATTCATGTCCTCCCACGTCAGTTGGACAGATGTTTGATTCAAAGACACACCTCCGTCATTACAAGCCTCCCTCCCAGGCTGAACCAGCACTTTTCTAAATTGTGCTGTAGGCGGACGGGGGTGGGGGGGTCTTGTTTCAGCAATGAAGACTGTTTTGTCAACTTTTCCCAACTGCTGGAGGATTGCTGACTGTTGCCGGACAATTTTCCACCCTGATCATTTTGTCTGTAACTAAGAGCAAAATGCAAAACAAGACCAGGAGGAGGAGGAGGAGGAGAAGAGGTTGAGGAAGTGATTCTTGTTTTAAAACAGCTGCAGTCACAGTGACCTTATGAGCATGAAGTTGTCTTTGTGAACCGGATTCCCTGCTTTCAGTTGCAACAAAGAATTAGAATTAACAAAAAGTGTGTGTGTATATATATATATAGTCACATACACATGCTTGAGATTCACTAATGACTTCATAAGGACACAAAGGTAAATTATATTCTAGGTGTAGCCTGTCATTTGGCACCTGAATTCCTGTGTGACACATCGAATGCCACATACCAGAACACACCCACCAGATTTTGGTATACTGCTCATTCTGGGAAGGGTTAGCTACACAAAATAACACACACAAGTCTATTTAGAGTGCTGTGTTGTGCATAAATGAATGACATTTGCACACACACACACACCCAAACCAGGTTTCTCCAGCCACTGCCCTCTGCCAGTCTATTTGCAAGGGAAACAACTGTTCCCGCTCTCTCATTACATGTTGCAAATGTTTCTCCACCTCCAGCCACAATCAGATGAACCTTCTGATTTCATTTGGTTCGAGTTTCATTTCAAGCATACCAGCTGAAAGCCCACGCAACTGCAGGTGCCTCGGTTTTTGAATGTCATGCATTGTAGTGTGTGTTGACTGAGTGTGTTAAACCCAGGTCTGCAGAGGTTAAATGTGATGAGAGGAGGCAGGGTTGTGACATGTCATTGTTTTATTGACCGCCATTGGCTCATTCAGATTGTTTGTCATTCAGTCCCTCCCTCCTCATTCACGTTGCTGCGTATATCACACAATGCTTTTCCACACATTTAATCATCGCTCCATTGCTGTTTTTCCTCACCTTTTTAAACTTTCTCACCTTTTGTTTTTCCCCCCTATTGCTAATCTCTGTTGCATTCCCTCTTTCCCTTATGTAGCCCCTCCATCCTCCCTCTTTCTTTCTGTTTACTCAGTTAGTTTCTCTTCCCATTTATTCAATTTTTTAGCAGGAAACTGAAGTGAAAGTTGAGGTTTTTCACACACATAGCATTCAGACTAACTGTGCTGTCTGCTACAGCTGACAGACACTTTTTTTTTTGTTTGAGTTTACATGTTGTTCTTGTGTTTGCTTGGGTTTCCTGTGAGTGCTCTGGTTTCCTCCCAAACCAAGTTAGAAGCACGTGGTGCAGGTAAAAATGAATATTCCTGCCATTGCCCTCGACAAAGACACTGATTTCAAGGCTGGATAGTGCTCGCTGCTCTTAAAATACTTACCATGGGTCAAATGTAGAGAGCAGATTTCCCCACACGGACTGATAAATTATAACTACACATCTCCCTGGGTTTAGAAAACAATAGTAACAGCAGCAGATGTTTTTTCACACTGGAAGTTGATTCATCAGAAGTTGAAAATGTCAAGTTCAGTATAAAAGGAAGGTGAGTCACGGCTCCATCGTCCTGTTTTTTTTGGAGCAGCAGTGGACCAAACCCTGAGAGCAGGAAGTTTCTGTCACTAGTGTCACCGTTTGTCAGTTTGAGCTTCAGTTGTGAAGTTGCATATTTCATCTCATGCGTTACACTGGAATGTCTGATTCAGAGTCAGTTTGACATGATGCAAGGCAACGATAAGCAACAAAGTCTCGGGAAATAAGATGCTAGATCAAACCAAGGTTCAACGTGCTTCCTTGACTAGATGACAATCAATCGATTATCACACTGGCTTCAGATTAATTGGCAGCGGAATAATTGTTTAGTCTCATGTTTATGTAAGGTTTTCTTCTTATACAGTCAGGCACTACTGGCACAGAACACTAAAAAATATTTAGTAAAACATACTACGTTACCAGACTTACAGTTATCTTTAGGTAAAGTGTCAGTGGTTGGACACTGTATTCATTCATTTACTTTATTTCCAAGAATTTAAACATTTTTTTGATTTCAAAAATCTCCGTCCCTGTTTGAAAGAACTGGTGAATACAATCTGAAAATTTTGCTAGCTACTGGATAATGCAATCATTTTCTTTAATTCATTTTTTCATACCTTCCAGTATCAACATTGTCAGTTTTCCATGTTCACTTTGTCAGTCGTTGTAATACCTTGTGCGATTCCAGTGAATTCTGCCCAGATTTGCCCTGAGCTCTGTTCGGCCTGTTTTTCATCATCTTTACTGAGTGCGAGTCTCTATTTGAGATCTTTATTAATTGTAAACTCGTGGCACAAAAATGTGATGTTGAGTGAAGTTGAGATTTTTTAAACGTGCTAAACATGACCCAAGCAGCCATTTCAGTGAAGATCAAGATTATTCACCTCGGCTGACCGTTAATAAGCGCTCTCACAGGCACCCGTCCATGTGCGAACTGCCTTTATGATGTCTGACCCAACTGTATTATAAGGACTCCATTAGTCAAAGTGGGTACTTAACTGCCAACTATTATGTTTAATAGGCTCTGTTGTGGCCTGTGATGACGTTCACTGGATTACAACACACACCTGGTTTCCTTAACACAGAACAGAGGGTTCATAAAAAAGTGTTTCATTTAGAGCAGCATGTCTTTGCAGCATTGGCTCTGCTTTGTGTTGGGTTGTAGGTTTCATGATGAGTTCACTGTTGATATTTTTTTTTTACTTCATTGTTGCGTGGAAGTGTGGTGAGATTAATGACACAAGTGTGTATGTGTGAATGCATTTATGCTGATGTTGTCTCATGTCAGGTACACCCTGAGCACCTCCAATTCAGCCATCGCTGCCCTGCTGTGTGCCCTGTACCCACACTTCCCTGCTCACAGCACAGACAACCGGTGAGACTGACGCACACAAACACATCTGACACACCTGAGCTGTTTAGTGGTTGAGGAAGTTGTAGATGACACCTAACTTGAACAAAATTAGAAGGTAGATTGATGAATGAAATAAACTTGGAAAAGTGACTGAAAAGCTGTTTGTCGATGTTGCTCCAGTTACCACCTGCAGGCCTTGCGGCACCTGGCCGTGCTGGCTGCAGAGCCGCGCCTACTGGTCCCTGTGGACGTAGACTCCCTGAAGCCCTGCTACGCCCTCCTGGAGGTCACCTACAAGGTAAGTTCATCCAGGTTGGTTTGGCTGAGTCGGACCACAAACCTGTTAATGAGTGAGACACACCCAATGGAGTAAAAGAAGCCGGATGTCAAGCAACCATTAATATAATTAACGAGAATTGATTAGCTTCTTTTTTTCCTTCCTACAGAACCATGACCAAACATGAGATAACATCCAAAATCACAAACTCATTCTGGTTATAGACTGAAACTTGGCGTTAGCTTCAGTAAATGTAACTCGTAAAGAACAGTCTGTTCTATGACGGTGTCGTTCCTTCCTCTCTCTCGTTCTCGACCACACTTGTAAAATTGTCCATCGCTACACTTCCTCTTGAAACACACACATGCACACACACACAAGTATGAACTGTAAATGTACAACATGTACTGCTGTCAGTATTTCAGAAAAAAAAAAAGCGCAGCTGCCCACCAAACCACCATGTTCTTCTTTTTTATCAGCGGTACTTCTGTCAGCTTGGCCGCTTCCTCCACTTCATACCTCAGGCAGTTGAGATGTAATTTCTGCAACCTGCTCCCATCGTTCAGTCACCAAACCAAGTTCCTATCACTACGTTATGACATCTGGCATTAATACATGAACTGTAGTGCAAGTGGGTCCTAAACAGTTAAAATATTGTTTATTGTTAATCAGTAGGATCTCCTTCTGAATGACTGAATAATACGATTATTAAGCAGACTAGACAAGTTCTAACCATTATAAATCCAATTATAGATACAAGTACAGATATTTTGTGTGACATAGTCAGATGCAGTTTGTAGCTTCTCATATATATTATATTATCATGGATCCTCCCGTTCTGTAGGACAGGAAACTATCTACCTACACTTCACTTAAGAAAAAAAAAGTGGTTTTCACCAGCATAATAGTAGGTCATATTGTGGTTTTGACAGGTTTATATTACATACTCTCATACACTCTCACCAATGGTACATCATGTGAGACACGTGCCAAGGAAACGTTGACTTTGCAGAATTCAGTGACGGAAATGGCAACTGCTACCTCATGGGCCAGATCTCACTGAAAAATATTCAAAACTGTTTCAAAACTGTAAATCTGTGCCAAATATTTTTGGAATTACTGTCCAGAACTGTAATTTCCCAAATCCCGAAAAACAAAATGTGAAACCAGCGACTGTGTTCTTGTTTCTCTTCGCTCAGCCAGAACCCGGAGAGACGCCACTGTGGTGCAGACATCCGGTGTCGCATGACCGTGCACAAGACTACAGTGTGTCCATTCATTTTAGCCACAGTTATGTCATTTGGATCATGTGCTCTGTCACGTCCATTTCCATGTGAAGCAGGAAACAGGCAAAAACTAACAGGTTTATCATCTTGAAAAAGAAAAAAAAGAACAACATCTCTTATAATGTTTAACCAGAAAATGAGATGTTTAGATGAGAATAACTGTTTTTCCTCCTGTTCCATATTTACTCAGCTATTTTTTCCTCTAAGTCTATTTGGAGTGACCTAGTTATTTTTCCTGACATGTACATTCAACAGCCTTTGTTGCAATACCATAGCTGTGTCTTTACAGATGCAGTAAATAGCTCCTGAATTATAGGAGCAGTAATTTCTCAATCTCCCTCTTGTGAGCTTTTGTTGCTGCTCTGTTTAGATGTGGCTCTTTCAGAAGTCTCAGAAGTTTGTTCTCCACTTTTTCTGTAGCTCTGTGTCTCAACTATATTTGGTTGTGGGTGTTGTAGCTTTGTTGTTGTTAAGTGTTGTTGATTTCAGGCATTAATGGTAAAGAAAGGACAGTGAAACTTAAATGAGAAAAGTAGGACATCATTTGCAAATGTGAGACTTGTGGGAATTTGTATTTGAACATCTAAGGACAGATGGTGCTGTGATTGTAAAACCCCTGTATAAATAAAATTGACTTGCCTTGTTAGTGCTGGAAATGTCAAAGCTTTGTAAACATTTATAAACTTCAGGGTTTGGCCGGAAAAGATCCCAAAACTGAAGATAATGCTCACTGGAAGAGTGTGACTGATTTGTGTGTGTGTGTTGGGGTGGGGGGCATGTGGTCCAGGGAGGTTCAGGTGCGTCTCTGTACGTCAGTATTTCAACAGGTGAAGGATACTTGATGGTTAAAGATGGAGGTTGTTGTCCACAGTGAGGACCACCTCTGATGACATTCCTCTCTTCAATTTAATTCACAGCAGTAACCTCAGATTGACGCAAGTTACTAATTATGTGACTCTGTGAGAGGAGGAGATGTAAACAGGTTATATTCTTACATACTGTAGTATTTACCCTTTAGTTGAGCTGCTCTGTATCGCAACAAAAATTTAATTGCTGTACACTTGAATATTTCTTTTGCTGTCGCACAATGACCGCCTTGTATCATATTGTGTCATATATCACTTCCATATTGCCCTTTAACTTCTCCAGTCTCTCCTTGGTTTAACTTGGAATTTAAGAGCTCTTACTGAAAGGGTTTTGTGTTTTAACAGCTTGTATCTGAACACTGCTTATTTTTTGTGCACTGATGAACTTTGAGACTTTCGCTGTGGCCTGCATCCTGTGTAGAGCTCATTAATCCAGACGGGTATTAAATCCATGAAGACAGATTATTTCAGTCCCTTTACATCAACTGCATGTTGAATTCTTGCTGAACAATTTTTCAATTTTAAGGCCTTTAGCTGTTAGATGTTGCAATCTGTGTGTGAGGCTGTAAAACTGTGTACACGTGAGCCTTTATTCTTGTCCAGGTTGTGAAGAATGAAGTATTTCCTCTTGTTTCAGGAGACCAAGTGGTACGAGGAGACGACGGTAGAGCTGATGGCTCCCACCATGCTTCCTGAGCTGCACCAGCTCAAACGGGTAAAGTCTGAGAAACTAGATTGTCCCCTGTGGAATTGAGCACATTGATTAATGCACACAGTATTGACACCACTGATTTTTCATGCCATACAAACTATTTACAAATACAGACAGATACAGATAACTCAAGAACATGAATGCTTTTATTTTCTGACTTGTGTTTCTGTATTTGTTGCAGGTGAAGGTGAAGGGGCCACGCTACTGGGAACTGTCCATTGACCTCAGCAAAGAAACACAGCATCTAAAGTGAGTATGAAGAGCTTCTCTGTATTTCTTTGAAGCTGAAGCAGATAGTAGCAGAAGGAAAGGAGATAATCAATCAGTCCATGAAAGAGATCAAGAGACACCTTCATCCTTTCCTGCCACAGATAGATTAGCGGAAACTTGTCTCACTTATTGATTTGGGGTGACCGCTTTAAAGTCAGTCTCTCTCTCTCTCCCTCCCTCCATCTCCCTCAGGTCCATCCTGTCCAGAGACGGCGTGTTGTATGTGAAACTACGGGCCGGCCAGCTGCCCTACAAAGATGACCCCCAGGGCTGGAAGAGCCTGCTGGCCTCCTCCGTCAACCACCGCAACTCTGGAGTGCGAGCCTTCAAGGTAAAGACAGAGAGAGATCCAACAAACTTACAGCGTAGACATCCATATAATGAACTTGATCATTTGCAGGCTTTGTTTATTTACTAGAAATAAAAAGGAATAACCCACATTCCTGAAATTGTCTGTGGTCTAGTAATAATAGCTAAAGAACATACTGAGATTTGAAAGAGAAGCTCTGAGCAGGAAATATTTGTAGCTATAATACTGTATAATAGACAGATCTAGAGCTGACTACTCTCCAGCTGGACCTTGCCTTACAGGTTGTGGTGGTCTGTTCTTGTTTTAACTCCTGTCTCTGTATATCCACAAGATCATGCTTTAGTTATGCACACTCACAGCTTCTCACATCAGTTTCGGCTTCATCCAACAAACTCTTCTCTTTGCATCTGTTTGCATTTTTCCATTGGATTAGTATGTAAACAGACAGGCTCAAGCACATGCTTAGTGTTTAGTCTGCACGTGTCTTTAAGGAAGTCTGAAGAGAGAGAGATAGTTTCCCTTGGTCCTCATTAGCTCATCAGGTTTCTGTCACTCCACAGATGCAAGATGTTTTTTTTTTTTTTTAGATTTATAATGTTCATTCATTCAGTTACTCAGGGGTGAAGTCTTTGTGGTAAACCCGGCTTCTCAAAAACCTGCTTCAAGTACCTCTGTTACTGATTTCCCACATCTGCCACAGTGCCTTGTATTGACCACAGAAAAGAGGCAGTAAGTTCTTCGGGGGCGATATAATTTATGACCCTCTATACAGTATGTGTATAAAGGAGCCTCTTAATGTGTCTACAAGTGTGTGTCTGTGCTTTTTCTATTACACATTTCACACTGTATCATTGTTAAACACCAACATTTGGCAAATACTGTGAGTGACAGATGTCTCCTCCATTGTAGTTGCTGGAAACATCTTGATATGTTGACAAAATAGACTCAGAAATTCAATGAGTCCCGCACTTATAGTGGACTATTCCCTTTTAATAAATGAGTTTGTAAACAGACTCACACATTAGAAATTACTCTGCTATAAATAGAGGTCAGTGGGATTGAATTGACCTGCTCCCCTGTGGCTGGCTGTGGCCAGTGGTGGCAGGTTGTCACTACAGTTTCAGCAGGCAGCTGTGTGCTTGACAGACTATTACTGGTCTCCTGAAGGCCTTAGTGTACGCTGTCAATACACCTGCAGGTTCACAAAACACATGTTATTAATTCGTCCTCACTGTCCTCCCTCCCCCTTCATCTTTTTCTTCTTGTGCATTCATCTTTCCCTTCTTTCTTCCCTCTCTTGTTCACCTCTCCCTGTAGACACACTCTCCCATTCATTCCTCTTCTACCTCCTTACTTTGCTCTTAGCCTGCATTGAGTGTCTATTGTGCCTGTTTCTTTGTACTTCTTTCTCATTTTGGTTTAATTTAAATGATTTCAGAGTTTCCTCATGTGTTTTTTTGCAGCCTGAAGCCATCTCTACGTTCACCTCTGAGCCTGTCTTGGTCTCCTTTGCCGAGTTCTTCTGCAAAACATCTGAAGAAATGAAATTTGTAAGTTTTTTTACACATATTAATAAACGTGGGCTGTTAAATTCCACCTGCTTACAGCCATATTAATATCCTGACAGAGAAAAACAATATATTATACTGTTTCATCATCCCATCTTAAATAAAATTTCAATTGCAAATTTGATTTTTTTTTACATAATATAAACAACATCCAATATTCCCATTTCAAACATTAATCCTCAGGTTTTTGTGCAAAACTTTGTAAGATCTGAGTAACTGCTAGTTTCAAGCTAATGAGTTACAAAGTCAATTTGCTTAAGGAATGTCTCAGTGAGTGAACACAATGTACTGTGTGTGGAAATATTTTTGGGATGTTGCCTTGTTCTCTTCTCAAATGCCTACTACTCATGTAGTTGAATGAGGAATGTTGGAAATGTCGAACTGCCCTATCTAAACCAGCCTTGTTGTGTTATTTAGTTTTTTTTTAAATAAGCAGGCACATGATGTTACTGTGCAGCAACGTGGCAGATTGTCTCAGCTTTAAATACAGTACAAGCAACTTTATATGTAAAGCACACATTACAAAGCACAAGGACAATTTTAACGACTTGGATTGTATAGATTGCCCTGACAAGTGCTGCTTCTGTGTGTTAATCACTTGACTCCTATTTTGTGAGTGAAGAGGCTGCTTCATCACAGCTTCAGGTTAATTGGCTGGGTCACTGGTATCAGCTCGCACAGTGAAATGGAAGAAAATTAAGTCACTGTGTAGCGTAACCTTCTGTAATTGAATTTACCGGCAACAGGACGAGATTTCTTTGCTGTTTATCTGTTATTATCACACCAGCTCTGCCTCTCCTGCTTCTCCCACCTCTCCTTGTTTATTAAGTGTAAACACGTTCTTTGTATTTACAATTAGGACATTGTGTTTCCTGGCAGGTAATCGCAAGATTTGTTGCTGTCTGGTTTTGTTAATTTAGCGTGAAATAACTTCATGTGTCGACCTGAATCTACACGCTGCCTCCTGTCTGACTCTATATTTCACCTAGTCCTTAAAGGCTCGTCACAATGAAGAGGTGGCATTCAAAATATTTGATTTAGTTTGTACAACTTCACTACACCTTAGCTCTCTGGCTGTGTCCAGATTAGTGATGAGAGGAAGGAGGAAAATACAGTAAAACAGATTTTTTGTTAATCTAGTATTAGTCTGACGAAACACCCTCATGTTTCCAATCAATTTGTCAAATCTACAGGTTTAATGTTTGCATCTGACTATCGATCATCTAACTATCATATAAACTCAAATGAAGAAACACAAACTTTTTCCAGACTTCACCAACATGAATCCTACATATTAATACAAAATATAACCACCAGACATGAATCCAAACAACTGATCGTAAGTGGGAAATCATAAAAGCTGCAACCCACCAAAACGCAACAGTTACAGTTGTTACATCAGCTGCTCATGCTCTCTGTTTTGTCTTTTTTTTTTCAGAGGGAGGATACTCTGGTCTTGTTCTCGTCCATGCTGTATGAATGTGTGACACAGGAATGTCCAGAGATGCTGCCCACATATATCGCCATCGAGCAGGTAAAGAGCGCACACGCACACACACACACCCCCCACCCCCTTCGCACACATGTACACAGAAACATTTTGTTATTCTTCTTAAGCAAACAGAGAAAAAAATTTCTATATTTTATAGAATGAAAGAAAACAAACAATATTGCATTGGCAGAAATCACCACCAAAATGACTGATAATCAGACGTAAATCTGTGGAAATCAGTTTGTTTTGGACCAACTGGCAGCACGTGAAGGTTTGTTAACCCCTCGTCTTTCCTGGTGTCTCTCAGGCGGTCGGTGCTCTACGTCAGGGCGACCTGCTGCAGACCTTCCCCCTGTGGCAGCTGCGCCTGGTGGTGGAGCTGTGGGACAACAGGGTGCTACGGGGCGCCGCTAATCGCCATGACGCCCTTCTCACCTCTGAGTTTCTTCCTGTCATGAAGAACATGGTGGATGTAGCTTTGGACAGCTGGCTTAAAGGTGAGTGAAAAATATAAAACGGTCTGTGTACGGCTCTTTATGAGGGGAAGGTGGAGTCCTCGGTGTAACTACACAGTGGAGCGGCACAGAGGTGCTGTTTGTTTCTTACAACTCTTTAAAGTAGAGACCTGTACAATTTGACAATGAAAACACAAGCTGAGTTCTAATAGAGAGTCTGTGTCCTTCAGAGAGCGCCGTATATAAAACTTTGTCCTCTCATTCACCTTGTAGACCACAATTGCACAGGATTACACAACTACAGAGGATTCATGCTATGCATCCCCAGCTGTGTAGGCCTTTACTGTGATGTGTGCAAAGCACAGCTGTTGTCACCTAGCAACCTTAACACGTAACTTTTTTTTCAGCAAAAAACTTAAAATGTTAAGTATTGAGGCCTTAGGTTTCAACAGTTGGACCGCCTGAAACCTAATACTTTCAATTAAAGGTGGCTCTCTGTCTGTTTTGTTTGCTTTAATCCACTTACTAACTTTGATTTCTGGCATGGATTGAATCTTTGGGATAGGTTGGGTCTCTGGATCCTTCCGCTTGCCCAGGAAAATAATACACATTTCTCGACAGCATTTGAAGGAAATGCCTCTGAAATGGGACAATGTCGTTACCCCGTTGTGACGCAGGCCGGTCAGTTGGGGTGACGCACGATGTGGCCCCTCAATTGGGACCCAGATTAAATGTCACACAGAAATGTCTCGACGTTCCATGACACTGTGCCTGGATTCTGGTGTTGGCTCTGCTGAGCAGCACTGTCACCGCTCGACTATTTCACAGGCTGGATGTGTTTCAGCATGTTTTCCAGTCCTGGGTGTAACAAACTAATGTCATAGTTTAGAAGTTAAACAGGCTGTGTATACAGTCAAACAAACACACATTCCTTCACTTGTACACACACACACACTTGGTATTAACTGAGAGGCGTGGGAAACAGGTGAGGTAGTTGGACGAGACTGTGATCATGTAAACACTTCAAATGATCCTTTACTTTCATGTTTCATAAAGCCACTGGCAGACATTTCAAAAGAAACCCAAACCAACTTGACCTCAATCATCAGGAATGTTTCTCCTCTGTGGAGCTCACCCATGAGTGAAATATGTGTCTAGATCAAGACCCTTTCTTATTTTTTTTATTATGATTCCTGTTTCCACTTCTCTGTTCTCCACAGCTCTTGTCTTTGTCTGAAGTCACCGCAAGCTCTTTTTTCAGGCCCAATTTGGATTAAGTCCTCACTGATTCTCCTAACGGGACAGACTTGTTTAAAATTACTTGTTTGAATGTCAGGTGTTCATGAAATTTCACCATTAGCATATTCAACAACTGCTCAAACTGCCATATAAGGCCATTTGTTCCGCTTCCTTTCATTCACAAAAACACAGCATCTGCTGCTCTGATCACGACTAGCCTCCTCATCACTGCAAACAGACTGTGTGTTTAAAAAAAAAAGAAAAATCCCCTGATAATTTGGACTGAGTTTGTGGTTGTTGAAAGTCTGTATTTGGTTGTAGGGGGATTTATAACACTTGTTGGAAAGCTTTTATCACACTAAATGTAACAGCTGTGTGTGCAGCGAGGAACTAACACACACATGGTGAGACAGAAAGCGAAGGAGAGCAGAGAAAGTTAACTGCTGTAAGTGAACATACCTGTGTGTGTATGTGTGTATGTGTTTTCATCTCTAGACAACAGCTCAGTGTTGAGGTCCTACATGAGGGGTGAGGTCCGCTCTAAGGACGCCCAGTCCATCACGCTGGCCTGCTTCCTGGTGTACCGCTCCATCCCCTGTCTCAGGAACACACACACTCAGCTGGAGGGTAAGACAAACACATGTTCACACTGAACTGGACCTTCGAGCACAATATTTCTTCTTAACAACATCACAGAGAAGAACATTGTTCTTATACAGCACCACATTCATCTGTTTGATTTCAGCAAAGCAAATATGAGAGAAAAGGCCAAACTAAACTTTATAAGTCTTTTCATATAGTTGAATATTTATTAACAATGTAAAAATGTCAAATATAACAATTTATCACTTTCTGCTGGCAAATAACTGGGTTTCTCTAGACTTGTTATGTTGGTATTTTTCTTTAATGAAAGGTTTTAAGTGTTTTTCCCACCAGTGGCCTTATATAATTAAGTCTCTTTTAGCAAAATCCCATCATCTTGTTCATATGTAATGACTGTAAACCACAGAAGAAAAATGATTTATGAGCTACAGTGATATTGACCTCAGGCTCTCCCTCTCTCTCTCCCTCTCTCTACCTGCAGGCTGCAGCTCACTCGGGGATTTGCTGTCACGTAGCAGCCAGTTGGGCATCCCGCTCAGAGACCTGCTGAGGCTGGTTCCCGTCCTGCTGGGCTCTGCGTCCGCACCACAGACACTGCCGAGCTTCCCTCTGCAAGCATCTTGGTCCTGATGCTCAGAGCTACTCAGCTGGCTGGTAACCTCTCAGAGATGCAGTTCATAGCCTTACGTTCCCACTGCGAGCACAGGTAGGACAGTCAGCAGATTTCTGGCCTGTAACTCCTGCAGTGTGTGTTCAGCAAATAGGACAAAACGTGACCATAAGACGCCTTGCATCTCACTGCATCCCTCTGGTGGGGCTTGTCTGCCTACTGAGAATAACAGACTGTGGCTCTAGAAAATGGAAGGACTAATATTATAGTTTTGTAATATAATATTTCTATTTGTTTTTGGTTTTTTTTATAATATGAAAAACATTTAGGCTCCACTAATGATGCAGTGCACGTGCCATTTTTGTGGTATGACAAATCCAGAATGGGGACTTTTTTAAGACAGGTACCAAGTCCTCAAAAGTCCGGTGCCAGGAAAACTTCCCCTCCCAATGCCAAACAAGGGCAGGAACAACTGGTCAATACAAAATGAATAGTCTTACCAGTGACCACGCTGCCTTTGAGGACTCTCCTGAGTTCAGGCTGCTGTGCTGTGAGGACGGGAAAACCAAGGCAAGAGAATAAAATGGAAAAATATCTGCACACTTAACGAATACTGTGGTTTATTCCATGTCTTAGTTTTTCCTCATGAGGCAGGAAATCTGAAGAAAATCTTGTGAAAAACACTCATGCTTTTCCCTGGGTGTTATTTTTATGTTTTTACAAAGACCAGCTGAGGTCTCGCTGCTCATTAAACCACTAAGAGAGCTGAAATCCATTCTTTTTTGTTTTGCTGCATTCTCTCATCGGCTGAAATCGAATCAGCCTCCACACATCATTGTCCATCGTCTCTTTAATTGTTTAACACAGACTTGATTGTGGTGGTGCCAGCGCTGCATCCCTGTGGTCAAGATGTAGGTCTTTTGAAGTGAGTCGAAGATCAAAACGGGCTGTGGGTTTCGCTGTGGGTCGTTCACCCACATGAAAGAAAACCCTTAATCTTCCAATGATGTTTTTGTAATGCATAGTATCCAGCACAGATTAGACTCATTAACTCAACCTTTGCACTTAGTCTGAAAACGTCGGCTGTTCTCGTCTCTTCTACATGAAGTTAAATAAAGTAAATAATGCCTCAAAATTGTTCTGTGATTCTTTGTAACAACTCTGGAGCAGTGGTCTCCTTCTGTGGCCTCTGACCAAACAGTTTTCATTTATTTAGGCTTTTTAGAACATAATCTACACAGACAAGAATAGAGTTAATTGGAAAATATGAGGTTAACAAAACATTTTAAGATTCAAAACAAATTCATGTCTCAACAGAGCTGGGAAGTAAACAGCCAACGTTTTGTTTATGTGTCTCAATTTTTCTCAGACCCACAGTGCTGGTATTTAAACAAGAGTGCGTATCTCAGACCCAAGCAAATGCAACAGGACAAATCCTGACCTCTGACCTCTCAGGCCCATGCACCTGTGCCTGGTAGGACCCAGGGCCTGATGTCAGAGTGTCTGCTGACGGTGTCACTGAGTTGAGTCAAAAAGCACAAAATGTCCATGAAGAGACTCAGAACAATCATGAACACGACCGCAACGTGACAGGAAATGACAAAAAACTACAAACCACACAACATTTCGTGCCACTCTGGGACTCTCAATCTGCCTACAGGTCACACATGTTAATAATAAAGGTACTCAAACCTACCAACTACAGGCCGTGTCTCTGCTGTGTAGGTGAGGACCACTGATAGACTGAGTGGTCAAACTGAAATTAAAAAAGCCCACAAAGTAACGGAGAAAACCCAAAACACCACTTGTGATCACATAAATACTCAAGACGATTGAGATGGAATTCAGGTATTGTCTGGTGTCGAGGGGGGGGATTTCTCGAAAACATTCACAGTTTTGTGACACTGGTGGATTTCCTCTACAGTTGAGTGTGCATGTAGTTTTTAACCAACAGCTTTGAAAAGCAGGACTGTGGGACTTTCCTATCAGTGCATGAATGCAGAGTAAATTCTCAAACTATCTGATCCTGGAAACCAAAATCTAATCGACCATTTCTTGGGTTGATGCTTATCTGTCCCACGTGACTTCTGGACTTTGGCTCAAAGGTTTTCACACTTAGGGGGAGGTTGTGGTGGAGTTGGAAAAAATAACAAAAAACCACATTCAACACTTAGGCTACAGTAAATGTAAGTACATGAAAATAGTATGTACTAAAATGCAGCAATCCCCAAAATGTGTCATTGTGTCATTAATCATTGACAAATTTAGACCCCAATCGACAAAAGAGATGAATGACCAATGAAGTGGCAAAAATAACTTATATATTACACATAAATATATAAAAAGATGCTAGGTGAAAGGCAGAGAGCCTCCGTTCTCCCTCGTTTCAAGTTATAATTAATTTATCTAACCATCACAATTACTCCGAAGCTGTTTAATGAAGGTAAAAATGTAGTATAGCTAAGGTAAATCCTGCATAGTTCCTCTTTAACCAAAGAAAAAAAATAGTTAATGTAATGTGGCCACTTTTCAGCAGCGACTCTTCACATAGCGTCAATTAAAATCACTCCAATCAAAAACAGATCATATAGGTAGGCAATAACAAACAACACAACTATTTTTTTGATCCAGGTAGTTTGAAGATCAGATTCAAAACGACCCTCCGGGTTTTTCAAACATTGCTTTAAGAAAAAACAGTTGTAACTCCTGTGACCTGAACATATATGAATAAATGAGGCACAAACTGAGCCTAGTTGTAGCCCACAGTTAACAAACCACTGACGCCATTGCTGCATGATGCTTCCTGTTTAGTCCCCTTTTCCCAAATTAAAAGCTTTACCAAATTAGCTAACAAATAATAAAAACTCGTTAATCTCAGCTTCATGTCATGTTGCAATATTTGTATGTTTCAATGTGACTGAGGCTCAGACTTTCCCACTGTCTGTATCCCAGTGTCAGACTTTGAAAACCTCTGCCTCAGCCTTTTAAGCCACGGAAAAATCTTGTATTTTGATGCCCGACTAATTATAAAAACCCTCATGTGGCAAAGTGAAGAGTGTGGGAGGGATGTGCATGTGTGTTCCTCGTTTCATTTCTAACCAACAGCTCTGAGAACATTCCAGAGAAAATGAAAAACATCCGAACAAACAAGTGGCCCACACCCACTGCACAGAGCTGCAACGCACAGAGCAGCTCCTCACACCAAGCTCCAGCTCTTCACATGAAAAATATATTTGTGTTCATTTACTTTTTGTTTGCAAAGAGATAAAATGCTTTTCTCTCTCTCTTTCTCTAAGGCTTTAATCACCTAACCCATCAACAAATCACTTGAGCTCCGTCCAAATCATTTGCTGCCGACAAAAGTTCACGTTTCTATGTTTGCATGAGGAAAACTTTTGCCAGCGGCGGTCAATGGACCAAAAAAATCAAAGAAAGTTACAAAAGAGCACAAACAAGTGTCTTTTCTATCAGTTTTAAGTCTATAATCATCTTCATACCAAGGCTAATTCCCCTGGTTTGGGCGGACAAAATGCAGCATTTGAAGCATCTGCTAAGCTCTGAATTGCCTGGTCCGCCCACATTTCAACACATCTTAACACATCTGCAGAACAAAGTATGAAACAGCAGCTTTCTCACCATTATAACCTTGAAAAGGCCTAAATATAACAAGCTAGACATGACTCACAAGCTCCTTATGGTTGATTAGATACTTTGTGGATATTTCTGCTCTGTCTTTCTAACGTACTTCCTGAGTCGTTTGGCTGGATACCTGCTGTAGTTTTTGTGTCCACCTCAACACTGATGATGATTCACTCTTATCACTGTACAACTGTCTGTTTTGTAAAGAGTCTATTTAATCTCAGTTGTTTCAGGCAGATACACAGTGCATGCATCTACCTGGAATGAAGTGGGTGGTGCTCAGGTGGAAAAAGGTGATGCCACATACCAAACATGATTTACATGATGTGAAGCTAAATCTGGTGGCGACTAAGGAGTTGTTGATTGATCGATTGATTGATTTATGGTTTAAGCCTCAGTAAGTAATAACTACGGATGACGTTTTACAAACCATACCTTTGTCTATTTAGTCATGAATATGTGATGTTTTTTTTCTTGTTTGTTTTTTAACCTTTATTTAACCAGGTTTAAAAAAAACCCATTGAGATTGGGATTTCTTTCACAAGGATGACCTGGCCAAGAGGTCAGCGGCACATCTCATAAGAAACAGCTACAGGAAGTGACAGTAAAAAAAACATACAATTTTTAAAAAGCAATAGTCAGTATGACGACAGTAAGTGTGGGAGCCGTAACACAACAAACAAACAACTATTTAACATTAAAAGCATCGGCACTGTTCAGTGGTCTCATGCTGTTTGTCCCTCAGGATAGAGCTGAAGGCTCCGAGTGGAATAACTTCAGAGAGTTTCAGTTCAGTCTGAAGACTATTCGATGCCAAGGGGGCAGCAAAGCTGAAAGCTCTTTTTCCAAATTCAGTCCTAACCCGAGGAACAGATAAAACAAGTGTTGTACCAGAACGTAAGGCATAGCAACTGCTGGTTTTCTGCAATAAAGCACACAAATGAGGAGGAATGAAGCCTAGGAGAGCCGTATAGATTAGAGTCAGCCAATGTGCATATCTGCGTGCACTGAGAGAAAGCGACTTCGTTTTTATGTACAGTTCACAGTGGTGAGTGAGACGACTACAGCCAGTGACAAATCTCAGTACCGAAGGAAAAATAGTATCCAGGGACTGGAGACAATTGGACGACGCACTCATATAAAGTGTATCCCCATAGTCAAGAATGGGCACGAAGGTCACTGTCACCAATTTTTGTCTGACATTGAGAGAGAAGCAGGTTTTACATTGTGTGCTTTTGGCGTCCATCATCGCGTCCTTTAGATGAAATGTTGGCTAGTCCTCTCTGTCAGAAAGACGTGACATGCCCTGGTAGTTACTCACTTACAAAGCCTTTACATTAGTCCTTATATAATGTCTGTCTTGGTCTGATCAGTTGGTATGTGTTAGGGATAAAATCTATGGTTGAGGTTCAGAGAAGAAATTCTCAGGCATCCTTATGCTGTAGATGTTTATTGAGCTTGGCCAAGGAGAACAGAGGAATCATTGAAACAACACAGTGTCCATGATGCCACCTCAGTTCTGAGGAGATGGCCTTCAGACTTCGTCTTTTATGTGGCACAAATTGGACGGGCTGTGTAGAGAAATGTGTAAGCATCCTATTGGCTCAGTGGACATTAACACTTCCTAGGTGGTGTAAAGGTACCAATTGTTCCTCTCTCTCCTCCGGAGCTGTGCTATCGTTCACAGCTCCAGTTATCAGTTCAGTTATGCAGCTGTGTCTGCAGAGCGCCATGAGTACGCTCTGGGAGGCATCATGACCTTGGCTTGTGCCTCGGAGGGAATGCAGGGACGGATAACTGTCTTCTGGCCAGATCTACTGTATATGAGATTGAACTTCATTTGACCTCGTATGGTTACTAAGGAATGTCTCAAATTTTTCCTTACAGTACGTACCAAACTCCTGCTCGTGATTGGCTAACGCAGCACTGGTTCATTGTAATCTTGGGATGACTCATTAGGATTCAACCCCAGACACACAAAACAAGGTAAAAATGGACACTTTTCAAGATTTTAAACCTTCCTAAAATTGTGACTCATCTAAACGTTGAAAGGAAAATCTGGAAATAATCACGAGTGAGGTGCAGCAGCCAGTTAATGAAAGACATTTAATTTTTCGGTCAGTTCATTGTTTGACAAGATTAAATACACAATTCTTTCAACTGCAATTTCTGCTACGCTCATCAATATTTTACGTAAAACAACTCAACTTTGCTTTAGCATCTTTCAGCTCATTGTTTTCTCCTCTCCTTTATGCGGCCTTAATTTACCCTGCAGCTGTATAACAGCTGAAGCCTGAGTATCACATACTTCTTTTAGGAGACTGATGAATAATAAATGAGTAATAAATTTTGCTTTGTGCCTGCTGGATGTCTAAATAATCAGCTTTTCTTTAAAAGAAGAAGAAGAAAATATAACTGAATGCAGTTTTAATGCATACGTTTTACTTTCACACTGTTTCCATTAACATGGAAATGGTGTGAAGATTAAATTGTATTATTTGGACCACAGCCAACTTAAATGACCTCCCTCCTCATGATGTCAACATGCCACCCGTGCAGTATCAGGTGTAATACATGATATCCAGCAGCTCACAATGTAATCTGACAGACGACCTGGCTTTGGCCGTCTGTCTGTGTGTCTAGCTGTCAGATGATGTGTGTGTGTGGTTTCTTGGAAACACGTGCCGCCTCAGTCAACGTGTCTCAACAAACATTCCAGATAAAATGTCACATGAACTGAGAGTCCGGGGCCAACAGGAACCGGGACAGCCTGTGGGTGTCTTTAAGATGATCAAAGCGTTTAAATAGTCCTGGAGTCTTCTCTTACTGCCTCTTAAAGAACTGCTCTTCTTTTCAGAGCTTGTATGAGCTTCTTGTGTCCCTGCTGTTGTGATGCTGCAGGGCTACAGTGGGTTTCATCGTTAAATGGCTCAATGGTGGGAAGTGCAGGAAAAAAAAACAACAATCTCAAATTTTTCTCGCTGTGTTAAAAGAGACACTCAGTCTGGAGCCATGTTCTGATATTTCTGAAAGTAATTTAGTAACTGCAGCTCTTTGAAACATGCAGGTTGCTTGGCTATAAAATGAACATGTGTTCAAGCTTATCTCTGACTCTCCCCATTTGCTTGTTTGGACGTAAACTTAAAACTATGTGTGGAAGTTGAATGTAAGAGTCAAAGAGGGACAATGTAAAAAGGAGAATGAAAGTGAAACTTGACTGAAACTGACTTTATCTGGTCTTCGTTTCTTTGTGGTTGCTCTCTAAATTAAAAATACCAGCAGATAACACATTTGATAACGATGTGACTCACTGATGATGTGGCTGTGCCACCCAGGAACAAGAAGCTGAGGCTTTCTCATTCAGGGGGAAGAGATGAGACCCTGGCAAATGTATCTTTAACCACAATACATTTGTATTCATACACAAGGTGCTTTTCTTTAGACTTGAAACCCACCTTGGTCTCTGGAGTGACATTTGTTGAGTCTTATTGTAAAGTAGTGCATGCTGGGATATCCGTGTTCTCCTAAGATGGAGTGGGAGCTGATGCCTCTCCCTCGCCCTTTAAAAGGATGATACAGAAATCACTTCCAGACGCGTGGAATTCCTTCTTGGCTCACAAACAAATTCGGATGAGCGCAGATCAAGAGAGAATCAAATATTTCTTATTATTAAAGCTGCGTGAGTAAGTTTCACCTGAGTTCGTGTAGTTTTGGGGCATTTGCTCAAACAGCTGATTCATTATTTTGTCCTCATGTTCATCATGACTTTAAAAACCAGTCACCAATTTCCTGTAAACCTAAGCTGTGATTAGGAGAAGGCATGTTGGCATGTCCAGTTTTTTTTTTCTCTGTATTGTTCAACACTTTTTTTCCCTGGAAACATAAGAGACTTCCTGTTTCCTACTGTATTCACTAAATGAAATATACATTTATTTCTTCTTTTTTTTTAATGTCTGGCCCTAATCCTGCTCTGTTGCATTCAAAGACCAAAGGGGGACCTTCACTCTTCACGTCAAAAGGTGAAAATTTATCCAGCTGTCAAGGTGAGAACAGTTTGCCCCTCTATCAGCACCTTGGGTGGTCTGTCACTGAATATTAGCATAAGTCTTCCACCCAATAGATAATCACAATCGATGTCTACGATGTCCAACTTTTCTGAAGCTGGATTTATTCCAAGTCATTCTGGATCCTGGATTGGATTTAAACAGCCAACGCAATGTAAGATTGTGTAATAATGTGGGAGTTGTGTGTTTTGTTTTTTTTTTCCCCCTAGACAGCTCTGAGGCATGTGTTGTGAAACCCAGACAGCCTTGACTGAGTCCACTGTTTGTGATGCGGGCCCAACCTATCTGGGTTGGGCTTGTGGGAAAAAGAGCGATGGCTTCAGGAAAAATTAAAAAACGCTGTTGCGTTTGTTTCCACAATAAGATGATCCGCGTGTGTCACAGTGAACCTGCCGTCCAGTCCCGTGTCTTTTCTCACATCTTAACGATTCACACATGCACTAAGCATTTTGTCCTTAAACAAAGGACACTTTTATGGATTTCACTTCCTTATATGAAACCACAGCGATTGACCACCATTGGTGTGCAAGAAATATTGAAACCAGGGCAAATGGACTTGGTTTGACAGATTATGAGAAGCTGGGCCCCTCAACCCTCCCACATAGGGCCCTCAGACTCAAAGAGAGAGAAAATGACTGCACAATCTGTTTACAGTCATTTTGCATCTCTGCCAAGACAAGAAACTTAATTTGTCCTCAGGGGCCTGTGTTATTTGTGGTTGTTTTCTTTTATCTTATTTTGGCCATTTTGTATCTCCGAGGCCATTTTGTGTCTCTTTGTAGTTGTTCCGTGTCTCTGTGGCCATTTTGCGCTTCTCTGCAGTCGTTTTGTGTCTCTCTCTCTCTCTGTGGTCGTTTTTCATCTCTTTATAATTGTTTTGTCTGATTTGTGCTTGTGCTTTCTTCCCATTTTGAAGCTGGAGTTAACTTGTCTTTGTATCCTTTGACATCTTTTCAGCACATCACCAGAGCTGAGACCGCAGAGGCTCAACATTTTTGCAGATGTCTTGTGCACGTGTCCACTCATTCAGTAAACCGGTTAAATCTCTATATGAGTAATTGATACTACAGTTTGGCCACAACACGACAGAAAATCACAGACACATGAAAACAAGCCTTTGGTACAAAGTTGTGAATTTCCTGGCAGAGAAAAAAGCTTTTGAACGAACTGTCCCTTTAAAACAACCCAAAGTCTACATGTGGCTGCTCATGACTGACGCCCAAACCAAAGAGTACCAACCTGAAGAAGGAATTCACTAGAACAGAATTATAAAGATGCTTTCCTACCACCTTAAGTGTGATTTTAGATAACATGATCTGACACACCGCCCTTTCTTAGTATTTTCGTTCTGGACAATCAGATCAAAAAACATCTGTCATGGGAGGTGCCGCCAACATGTCACCACATCTGTACTGCACTTCCCTTTGCTCTAACATCAACTTCTCCCCGCCAGGTCACCCCTGTGAGGAGCGGTTATATCAGATAGTGTTTCCACACAATTTGCGCTCGGAGAGAAATTATGTAAATCTTGACAGGAAATGTCTCACTTAACATTTATACAGAACGTGGGCGAGGTTCACCTCAGGCCGTTTGGTTAAATAGAGAACTCAGTGTCCACATGAGGAAGTCGTAATATCCATCCCGCTGAGACGCAGAGTGAGGACAGTTTTACTCACACAGGCCGGTACGTCCAAACGCATGCAGAGAGTTGAGAAGGACACCCTTTCCCCTCTATTAATAGCCCGTGTCTCCTTCTGAGCAAAGCATCAAGAGCTAAATGTAACGGGCCACAGAGAAATCTCCCCACCTTTCACCACAACTTCTGCTTTTACTTCCTTTATATGTGTGTTCATGGAAATATGCTGAATTTCCCTGTCTTCTTCATGCATGGTGGCTTTTCATATATCTGCCTGATGTGTCCTGTATTAATAATATATGAAACATGCGGGAAACAATAAGGATGACAGACAGTCCTCTTTGTACAGCATTGACTTGTTGAACGCAGCTTTGTTTTGGATTCTGGTTTTTAAATGGTTCTTTGATCTATTGTTTCATGTATTTATAACTCACAATATGGTCTTTAATCATTTGTTGGTCAGGATGAACGTGCTGTGATGTCCATGTTGTTTGCTGAGTAGGTTTGATACACACCGCACGGACTCCCAGGTGCTGCGGAGACGAGAATCTGGAGACCAGCTGTAGTGAAGACACCTGCCAGGTGAGCTCTCATGCAGAAAGATAAAATACCACAGAAAAGAGATTCTCAGACACTGTGTGCACGCATGCAAGCAGATAGCAGTGTCAGTAGCTCCGACCACACCTACAACTGTTTGAAGTTTTCTCATGAAGTTATGTTCAAACATTCGTGGGTCATTCATGAGTCCCAGTGACACAATCGCGTCAAATATTTAATTCATCCAGGTGAAATATGGTGACATCATCAACCCATCGTCCAGTTGCCAAACGCTAGCATGCTATACTACACCATGGGGAGGTCATAGGCCACAGTGACCTTTCAACCTGACACCAGCATGTTAGCATTGGTGCAGTGAGCATTTTAGCTTTCAGACATAGCATCCGGTTTAGCAATTACTGGCCTTTGTATAACTTGTGTCTCTGTCTTCTTTATCTCTATGTCTCGGATCAAAAATGGAGTCCATTGATTGAATTTAGGAGGACTGTTGGGCCGTGGCACAGGCCTCTCTCTCTGTATAATCCTATGTAATCCAGTTCAGATCAGTTATCCTCAACATTTACATTGTTGTCTGTGATCCCCCCCCATAAAAGTAATTACATTTGTTAAACTGTCTGGATTTCTGAATAGGAGAAGGAATTCATGTGAAGACCGTCACGGTGAAAACAACCAGTCACAGTCTAATTTGGTAATTTGTAGCCTAACCATAAAAACTGATTTTCATTCACTTTTTGAACTTTTTTTTTTTTTTTTTTTATATTTTCCAT
>OMNW01006928.1:36031-53855 GCA_900303245.1 Selene dorsalis | reverse complement strand
CAAAGCACCAAGACATTGTATTTTTTTATATTAGCACTGAGGACCAATTGCCCTGTCGGACCAAGCATAACAAAGCTTTTTATGTAACAAAGCTTTTCTCTCTTTGTCTTTCCCTGGCTTGTCTGTGCTACTTCTCTCCTCCATTGTTGTGACAGCACAAGTGCCAGTCAAGTTGCTCTGTATTAAGAAAATAGTGTTTTTATTATGATTTGAATTGTTATAGTTTTTGTCTACCTCAGCACCTAATCTTAGCCTAATCTTAGAAGGTGCCCAATTATTATTTTTTAATTTCTTTATTTTGTTCTCTTATTGTTGTCAGTTGATTTTTTTTTTTTTTTTTTTTCCATGTAGAATCAGACACATCTCTTTGTAACATTTCAGTGTTCTCTGATGGAGTGTGAAAAAAAATAAAAAGGAAAAAATAAAAGATTGAATGCTGCAGGTTCTCTTCTCCATGTTGTCACTAAAGTCAATGTTGTGCCTTTGACAGTGAAAATATAAAGAATTTTTCTTTTCCTTTTTTTTTTTACATCCTACTAACAGTAGATTGTTTTTTGTAGTGGATTTTTTTTGTATTTTTATTTATGAGTCTCATAATAAAAATCAAATCATGATGTTCAGTTGTATACTTTCAATCTGCAGTTAGAAGAAAATAAAAAATTGACTTCATATTGTCTGTCTTAGCACTTTTTCTGGCTCGCTATTTGTTTCTATTATTATATTATCCGTTTTTTAAAGAGCAGAATGAGAATGGTTTCTTTTTAAGTACTTTAGATACTACATCAGTAATATACTTTATTATGTAACTGTTCAACTCAGTCTTTTGAGTACTTCAGTAGCATCAAATTATTTTATTGCTGTAATCCCTTAATGGCTGTAATGCTTAAATTGTATGTACAAAGCTGTTGCTCATGTTTTTTTGCAAATTATGAATATGAATGAAAAAGTAAGTCTTTCCTAGCTCTTGTATATTCACACAGTAGCTGTACAATAATCCAAACTGTCATACTGTGTCTGACATGTTTCGTTGTTTTTTTAACTCATGCTCAGTCAGGAGTGTTCCCACAGTCTGTGTCCGGCTTCCTGCCTCTGTGACCATCAGCTGATACGAATTCAACACAGTGCCTGTCGGCAGTTTACTCTTTACCTCCTCTGCCCCTTCTGCTGTACAACATGAGGTCTGCCAGCCGGGCCACAGGGAGCATGCTCGCTGATTCACTCACAGGTGAGTTCTGGGAAGTGTAGTGCAGCAACACCTCCGTTGTGAGTTTAGCCACTGAGAGAGAGATGACACGGGGTTTTGGGACAGTTACACCTCATTATAATATGTCCTTTTCTGAATTTTTTTAATTTATTTATTTAATTTACTTTTTAAATTCTGTGCGCACCATAGACTTAATTCTCTTCACAACCTGATCTTATGCGGTCAACATTGTACTCGGCTACAGATAAAAACTTGAGGAAAAAATAAGGTCCAGTAACTACGGTGGCCCAGAGATCTCAAAGCACAGCATGTGTAACAAAAGAAATCGCATTGTACAATAGAATGAAAATGTTTCCAGTGGACACAAGCGTGGGGGGTGGGGGAGCACCATGAAGGGTTAATCCTAACACCAGCGGCCTGGGTTTGAGTCCAACCCTTTGTGCTGTATCATCCTCTCTGTCCCTGACTCTCCTGTTACTTTCTGGAATCAAGCCAATAAATAACTTCTAAAGGAAAAAAAAGTATTGAACCTGCAGAGTTTTTGAATTTAAAATCACAACCGAGGCAAAAAACAAGAAGTCCCATGCTGGGTTCATCACTTTTTAGTGTCCCCCTGGAAACACGTCCGCTGTGTGAATTTGCAGCAGATGTGTTGTCAACTGAAATTTGCAGCACGTTCATTTATTTGTATGCGTTTCTAAGGCAGTTGAGAAAAGTGTGTAGAGGCTTCGGGGGCCCTGGTGCAAAGCTATCTGCATGTATGAACACCTCCATTGATTTAACCCTTTTAAATATGATGTAGTATTTTACTTTTCAGAATGACACACTTAAAAGTTCCTGTATAAAAAGCCTTAAAATTATAGTGTATGTACAGTAGCTCAGTGAAGTGACAGCCAGCAGCTTATAAATCCATCACGTTCTAGTGTGCGTCCAGTTATTGTTATAGATTATGTAGATTCTGGCTTTAATGCAACTGTCATTACACCTTCAAGGAGCAAAACATCCATAAAAAACAAAATGATGCAATAAAAAGAAGAGTTATCCACACACATTAATCTGAATGATCCTTTTGTGATGCTAAATACCACCCCTCAGCCTCAGCAGCAGTGATACGTTCTCACAAAGATTCATAGTTGAGGCACTTTGATCTGTCTGGCATCAGTTCACACTCACCACCAACACCACCCGGCTGTTTGCCACCTTTTTTTACCCATAATGCATTAATGGTAACCGCTGCAGCGGTTTAAGCCTGGCTGCCTTTTGTCTGTTCCTTTCCTCGTGGCACAGAGGTCATAAATGCTATCATTAGATATGCAGGGCGTGTGTGTGAGCGCTCCTCTATTGTCACACACTCATGATTTTCATTAGCGAGGAGGCGAGCTGAGACACAAAATGTTCCGCTTTTACGTGGAGGTAGATTGGCCTGAACAAGGTGTAGATGATTCTTTTTTTTGTGGCAGGTTGTCGCTCGTGTTCACCTCCCGCTTGGTGCTTCAGTTGCTTTAGCACTTGATTGAACACATCATTTTGTGACGTTGCTCGGCCGTGCATCTAACCAGCAAACATTTTAATGTCACATTCCTGTAAATAAAGCAACAGAAAGAGTTCAACATTTTGGGACATGTACAGATGTTAACATCATTTCTATGCTCCTTAGTTTTTCGCAGTAGCAGTGGGTATTGTTCACTCCAAAAGGTCCAAACCTTCTCCAATTGGCCCAGGTGGACGTCTCAAAAATATCAGCTTATGTCTGAACCACCAGCAACATGGAGTCTTAGTACTGCTGTCACATCCCACTAACCACCCATTTATTCAATGGAGGTAATGGAATCTTGCAGTCAAGCTGAGATAACTATAGTAAGATAACGATAATTACTACCTAAATTTATTTATGATTACACTTTTTCCATTTCATTTCATTTGTTTGCCCATTTGTAATTCTGTCACGTCCCACTAACGGGCCACAGACCCTAGGTTGAGAACCACTTTCATTAAGCATTTACTAACACTTGTAATATAGGCTAGTTTATTTTTGAATTATCCTTTTGAGTCACTGTAAATGCCACCACCCACTCTCAGTAGCCTGTGATGTTTTCATATAACCATATTATTACATATTATTCAAGCTTTCTCGTACATGTATTTATATTATATCACACTGAAGAAAACAAACAAAAGAAGACATAATAAATGTCTGTGTAATATAAGAAGACAGTCAGAGTCGGGTTGGTCTAGTTAAGAATGAAATGTGGATGCGGGGGAAAGGAGGTAGCAGTTAGTAAGCGGAAAACAAAATAAATGCATCATCAGCCAAAGAAACTAAAGTTCATTTATCCAGTCACAAAGCCATTAGTAGCTTCAGTCTGCTGCCGGACTTTGCAGGACTTCAGTTAAACCCACATTTAATATGGCTTCGAATTATGAGTTCTGGTCTCATGTTACAGTCTCAATTCTGCCTGATAGATTGACAGGAGAAATATTATATAATAAGAAAAGAAATAACGTTTTCTGGTGTAACGAATTGAAAAGTGACAAACACTAATGTTTCAATCATTACCTTTCTTTTAGATCTTTGTAGCAAATCAGTACTGCAAGAACAACTTTTGGACGTATGTTCAGATCGAGTTAGTTCCACAGCCATCACAAGATCCTCATGTTATTTGGTTAAATAGTCGCAGTTCCTGGAGGATGTGTCACACTGATTATTGCGTTGTGACCTTTGCTCTAGAGCAACCGTCACCACCAAAATATCCAAACACGGAGGCATAATTTAGTTGGCTGGTTTTTACATTCAGAGGAAAACAGAAGATGAGCTATAGGATGGCAAAAATGAAACAACTCCCTCACCTTAACCAGCCATTAATTTCCACAAGCAGCAATTAAATGCACTAACAATGAAATGTTCTGTCACCAGTGCAGTCTTTCTGCTCGGGCCTGCACCGCCATATGACACACAATACACACAATGGGCTTTGGAAGTGCTGGGATGTAATGTTGCATGCACTTGCTTAATGTGCTAAAACATGCGAGCCACGGTTTCAACACGCATCAGACTAGGTAATAAATCTTCCTAGTCAGCTCTGCGCGGATGCTGTAATTTCAGCCCCAATAAAGCTCGACGAGACAAGCCTGTCTGTGCGTCCAACAAATAAACATCACATCAAAGGTGTCTCCAATACGTCCCAATAATGTCACTATATTTGCTCATTTCCTCCCTCTGGAACACAGGATCAGATCTTGACTTCAGTGTACTGGAAACTAATGAGGCTGCTCTCCACTTTCCCTCTTCACTTCACGTTCCCGCTCTGCACAGCACATTCCTGCTTTGTGGTTATTTTGATTTTATTTATTTTTATGACTTTTTTTCTCTGATTTTTGGCAGAAAACAAAAACAGGAAATGAGAGAAAACCTCTGTGTGTGACCAGTTTTGTTGGAATTGTTGCTTTGGTGCAACTTTGATCTAATTTTGGGGCATTAGGAAGGAAGGGGCAGGTTGTGGTGGGTGGTTTGTCAGGATGGTAATGTGAACAGTGACGGGCCTTTGTGTTGTGGCGTGAGGTTTTGGGTTGTGATCTTTGACCTACATATCTAAAGGCTGGATTCTTCAGATTGTCCGCCTTCATGCTATTTCAGTGATAATCCTGGAGTTTTGAAGGTTTCAATTAAACTTCATTTTAAATCAGGCCACATGAAGAGAGGCAAACAAATCTGAAATATAGTCATTGTGGCAAATTGGTAGAAAACCTTCTAGACAAATCTGTCTGAACAAAGATGGATATACCTCAAGTTAACTCAGCATAATATTTTAATTTGTGGTGAGATCTTTGGCTGACACTCACCCAGACAGACATCAATGAACCAGCTTGAGAATCTCCAAGCAGGATGGCTCCCAGTGTTTTGTTTGTTTGTTTTACCACACCCAAAGCAACAATGAAAACTGGTGCCAGGTCTTAAAACAACATCATATCAGCATAATTCATGAATGATAGCAACATTTCACTGAGGCTGCTTAGACAATGCGCTTCAGCACAAACTCTTTAGTTATACAAAAATGTGCCTTTCCTATGTTTCCATTTTGCACAGAGGAATGCATCAATAACAATAGTCACATTAATATTTACTGAGTCTGTCCAGGTGGTAGCGACGTGGTCCACACTGGATATTAAGATTTCAAACAATGTGAAAATCAACAATTATTACAAACACATCCCACCTGTGTCTTCACTGAGACAATGATCCGGGAGGAAACTGAGAAGAAAACAAATTGGCAGCATCTCTGAGAGGCCACTGAGGAAGACCTTACACACAGTGTGGAGAGGAAACTGATGTGATTGTATGTGGTGCCATCCTCTGGCTGCTGTGTGAACAGCGGCAGTAAATACAATAACTGCCGCACACTAAAAATACCTGTACAATGTCTAATTCATTCACATATCCAATCATTATTATTTTGATTTTTTTATGAACATTTCTATTAAATGAGAGCTCTTTAGTTTCATGGGAGTAATTTTCATTTGAAAATTCAAGTTTTCAGTTTGGAATGACAGTGTGTTAGCCGCAGCACAGCAGCTACACATGATTAAAGCACATCTCATTATAATGACAAGCATTTTAGTAACTCATATCAGATCCTGTGATTCACTGGCCAATTCAAATAACAGTAGTTTTATTCCTTCATGATGTGATTTAGTTTTTTGATAAGGTTCATGTTTTATTTGCTGCTGAACACATGGTTGAACTGTCGAGATGAAAGACATTTATTGAAATACGATTATATATGCAGTTGTTTTTTCTTCCATCATATATAATTACATTTCATCTCCTCACACTAACACAATTTCATTATACAAACAATATATATTATTACATTCAAATTAAAGCTTACAGTCCAAATATGTTGCTTATAGTGAATCTTATAATCTTACAAAAATGATATTCAACATTTTAAAGACAGATTTTATTACATGAGGTGGCACATTTAGGTTAAACGTGATATTTTAAAGCTAATTATAATTTGAAGCTTCACAATTCCCACTATTTTATTTACAGACTTATGATTTATATGAATTTACATGTAGAGAAAAAACTGTTAAATATGCAGCTAAATTAACTTGCTGATATTAATTCCGTATTTATGAATCCATGCGCAATCAATAGATATTTCAAATGTCCTGATTGCAGTAACAGCTTTATCAAAGCTCCGACATTAACAGATGGTCATCAGTCTGTCTCTTCATACCAACTTTTATTCTTGACTGCACCTCCACAGCCGGCGGAGTCCATGTTTTCTTTCTTATCAGGACAGTTTGTTGAGGTTTGACCAATTTGGTTTTTAAAAACCAATGCTATTGTATTGGAATACATCAACATTGTTGCAATAATTAATTTAATCCTTAATGCTTTTCTCCCCAAGAGCTGAATTCCTCTCATCCTCTCCACACCTGCAGCTACTGAGCCACAAACACATGAGCTCCCTTTTCTCATCATATATGTAAATAAATGTGTCTTTTCCAGTACTCTTATTTGTACTTTATTTGAAAAGCAAACTGCACTAACCACCTACTGTTTGATTTTGTTGTTTTCCTTTGTGAGTAATACATTAGCATTAGCATTTTATAAGTGTATGGGTATATGTCTGCTGGCTGCTGTGGGCTGACCCATCATGGAGCTAAAAGTCTCTGATCAAAGCTAAAATGGTGATAACAAGTCACTTGGTCACTTAACCTTTGAATGTGTGTGTGCCTCAATTACAGGAACCATTAGTCTGTTCTGTTACTTAGCGTGTGTCTCTCTGTTTCCGCTGAGTGACTCAGGGCATCAAGCTACAAAGTCTTGGCTTTTTAATCTCCCGCTGTACTTACTGAGCTTGTGTCCACATCAGCTCATAACAGCTACCAGACTCAGGCAACCTGCCACACCGACCACAGTGTTCCCAGGGTGATGCTGTATGCCACCACGGCTACTAAGTAGACCCTGAAGAGTAGCACGTCCAGCACGTAGCCAACCTGCAGCCAATCCTTGGCCACTTCCCGACACCTGTCCCTCTTCTCCAGAAACTGACGTATCGCTGTCACTTCATGCAGGATGTTGTCCATGACAGGTGGTGTGGGGTCCCTGGAGGGGGGTAGCCCGAGGCTGAGAAGCCCTCCCTCTCTGTCGTGCTGACTGAGCCTTCTACCTATTTCACAGGTGTGGTGGATGGTGCACTGGGCTGCAGGATGGGACAAGGACAGGTCTCACTTTATTTTGAAATGTTGTAGTTTGAGTAGAACTTTTTGTAGTTTATCTAAAGGTTGTAGCATATTGGGGTATTAATGCTTTAGCAAGTAAGGAAAATTACATTATTTCTCTCTATTTTCAGTATAGTCTGCAATGTTGGAGATATTGGTCAATATGCCCATCCAAACATTTACTTCCAGTGTTTTGTTTTGTTCTGTTTTTTTACACATTTACACATCTTTTAGTTGCATTATCAGGCTAAATATTCACTTTTACGTCAAAAAAAAGGCTCCCCAATTGTCCCAAGAGGATAAACCCCTTTGATCTGAATATCTTAAAGATCCTCTTGGCCTTATCTCTAATGCTAACTTACATTCTTTGGCCCCACTACTGGAACAGCTGTAAGAATAGCAAACTTGCCCTTATGGGAACTGAAATTAGCTGCTGGTAGTAGTTGATTTAATTAAAAACAGTTTCTGTAGATGAACAAAGATGAGCCCCACTGCTGTCTTTCACCTGTACCTTACCAGTCCCATAGTTGTTGTCCTTGTAGTGCTCCAGGTCGGAGGCCTCGGAAGACAGTCTGGAGCAGAGCCGGTGCTTCTTATGGATGCAGAAGAGGACCGGCGCTCTTTCCAGTACCAGGTACTTTACCCAGTGGGGTACAGGGGGCTGCAGGTCCTGCTTGTGGACCAGACGCACAATCAGCACAGTCTCTGTCAGACTGATCACCAGGAGGGCCATGCAAACCACGAAGTACACACCTAGAGGGCAGGTAAGAAATCAGCTAATTGATAATGATCCCCTTCCAGATGTTCATTAAGAGAAAATTGCAGTAATATAGGGCAACTTAATCTTTACTGTACTTGATGATCACCTATGAGCGGGGTTCCTATGGCTGTGGCGGGCAGAGTGTCAGATACAATGATGAGGAAGACGGAGTAGCCCAGCAGCAAAGTGATCTTGAAGGAAACCCGCTCCCCGCTGTCTGGTGGCAGATAGAAACCAACAATGTCCATCACCATCAAGAAGATACTGGGCAGCAGCAGGTTCACAGTGTAGAATAATGGCCGCCGGCGAATCACCACCTATGGAAAAGTAGTTTTAATGCAAGTCAAAAAGCAGGACATGGTTCATCACTTGTTACGAATATCCATAGGACTTCTGACTGGTCCACAGATCACAGGTTGTCAGTACTCATTGGTTTTAATGCCAAGCTAAGCTAACCAACTCCTAACTTTCTATTTCCACCTACGTGCTTCACGTACAAACATGACAGTATAAGAAAGTTACAACAAAATATTAGTCTTTCATTCTATTGCAGGATGGTGGTATTAGTTTGAATGTGCAATGTGTTTAAAAATATTGGAATATAAATAGTAGTAAGTAAAACCTGTAAATAAAGACAGACGTAGCCTCTTTGGAGTGGCTTTAAAGCTTTGAGTGAGCTGAATCTGCCATCACTATCTTGGCCCTCAGTAATGCATAACTTCAAACGTTAATGAAATGTAAATGAGTGAGTTCACCTACATACAGTTGTCACGAAAAGGAAAATTAGGTGTTCATAAGTAAGTAAGTATTAGTATATTAGCATGGAAGTCTAAGGGGATCACAAGAAGTCAGTAGAAATTTTGGTCCCCAGTTGGTTGGCCATCTATCATAGTCCACTGTTGGTCAGGTAGGAATCTGTGTGTGTGTGTGTGTGTGTGAGTGACAGAGAGTACAATTTGCACATCAGAGCATAGCCTCAAACCGAGATGCACCAGCTCTGCTGTACATATAATTTTCAGTCATAAAATCTTTATTATCATTTCACACACTCACATGGAACTTCATCTCAGCGTAATAGTCGTCATTGTCCAAGCTGAAGCTCTTGTATTTGGACAGGATGTGGAGCAGCTCCCACTCTCCTTGGTTCATGAAGACGCTCTTGTCCTCCCTGAGCTCCTCAGGGCTTCGCATCAGGGTGATGTTGATGTCATCAACTACAGATCGAACACAATGTTGCAAGCAGCGTGAGTCGGTCATGGCAACAAGTTATCCTTTACCTACCACTCTGCTCTCTGAGCACATGTCACAGCAGGAGAGACATCTCGGATGCACAGAACAGAGCGATTGTCCTGTTCAAGTCTTGATGAGAGGAGTTGAAGAGAGACTCGGATGTCAGTGGATATTTTGCTCCATTGCTCCATTTGCTCCATTGTAACATCAAAAGATATTTCCCTACAATCGTTGCAGATCTTGTTTTATGGTGCAGATGTTTTTTTTGGGTTTTTTTTTAAATAACTCTTCCACAAGAAAAATGAAAGTGGGATTTGTCATAGATTTAGATTTTTGTCAAAGGCTCCTTAAAGGATTGGCTATTTTTGTAGCATCTTTTACTGTCAGTTGCACTGAGACGAGTGTGTGCACAAGACACAATATGTCAAATCTGAGCCAGGAAACATGGGTGTTTACAACAGACTGTTGGGAAATAATTGATAGCATGTTATCAGCCCACCCTTCCACCCCAATTGTCAGCTCCCTTGCTCATGTCATTTTTAAAATGGCCTCTAGAGGTCGCCAAACAATGAAACGTAACTATGAGTTGTAATAATAAGTAATTAGCTGCTCACACAGATAACCCACCCATGGGGTCTTTTTTTCTTTTTTTTTTTAGAGGCAGACACTGTCTAATCTGAATTTGTAAAGTTCTTGCCTATTGGACCAATTTTATCTCACAACAAGCTAATGCCTCCTATGCAGTGCATGTATTACACTGCACAGCAGCATCCAAAAGACACCTTGTGGTGTTTTCATTTACCTTGAAACTTTCTTCCATGTAAGATGCTGCAACAGAAATACAGATTTTGGTGGTATGTTGATTTCTGTATGATACATTATTTTTATGAATAACTTTTTAAACACTCATTATCGCATCACGAGAACCTGCACAGGCTTACTTACTGGTGTGGAGCCAGCTCTGGAAGGTGAGGCTACATTTCTGCACATCAAATGGGAAGTTGTAGATGTTGAGAGTGCACGCTGTCACAACCTGGATGGGCTTGTAGTTGCGCACCTCTCCATTATGTTTTACGTAGACATAAGGAATATCTGGAGACTTCCCTACATCTACACTGCAGGTTAGAGACAGAAATAAGAGCAGCTCTGTTAAAGGCCACAGAAAGGCTGGAGTCAGCTCTGGGAGAAGAAATAACAATAACAACAGAAACAGTTCTTACAACTCATTAATGAGGATGTCAGGCACCCACACATTAGCCGTGGGTATGGAAACCTGTTTGACTTCATCAAAGTCTTCGGGGTTCCAGACCAGGAATTCATCCGTCCACAACTAAAACATTTACAAACATATGAATCTGAATGAGCAAAATGATTTACTATTACCTATTCTTACCTTTTAAGAATGTGATTTTAATAAGGCATGCTTGGTGTGACTTTTATGTGTCTTATTTTGTAAAATCAATCGATATCCCCTCAGACCCATTATTATTATTATTATTATTATCTGAGACGTGAAAACTTTGAAACTTAAAATCTTAAAGTCCCTCAGAATGCAGATAAACTCTTCTTACTCACACACAGTCATGGGTTATGTTATAATGCAGTAAACCAAAGAAGCTACGTGTGAGTTAAAGTACATGGTGGCTATTTGGAAATCCATTTGTCTTACTTGTCGGTACCACACATATGTTGTCAAAACCTGGTTCTTCTCATCCTGTTGAGGAAACAAGAAGAAATCACAGTTCATATTCTTTATATGCAGAGAGGAAGTATTTCAGCTAGTAGCACAGTCTCTATGAAAACATCAGCTAATTTTTGCTCAAGGGCCTCATAGCAGGTGAAACGGTCCATGTAATTGTATTAATGTAATTTAATTTGAAGGGTTACAGGCCAAATACGACCCTGTGAAGCCTCAGTGATGTTTGCCTCTATGTGTAATGTAGTTAATTGTGAAGATGACATGTGGCATATAAAACAGTAATTAAAGAGCAGGTTATGGACTCACCACATTGAGAATAGAGTAAACCATGAGATCTATGGACACTACAGTGGACGTCCTCCAGTCTCTCACTGGTCTCACTCCCTTCTTATAACCCGCACTCAGAAAGTCCGACAGGCGCACTAAAGTGGCATTGGCAAATCTTCCTGTGCTGCTGCCCAGTTTCTTAACTGAAACATCACAAAACATTCACCTTCTACACTCTCATATACAATGGCTCTCAATCTTCATGTGTCAAAGCAAAGCTATTTAAATGCATTCTTTTATAATCTGGCACATGTCTCTATTAGCCGCAGCTAAGCTTAATGCTCTTCACTGAAATGCTTTAACTGACATTAGGGTAAATATAAAAAAACAAGGTTCTTGAATATGGCAGGGATAGTTAAAAGACCTCAGGGAAAACATCTTCACTGCTGAAATCAGCATGAATAAACAACTACATATCAAATTAATTTTGTTACAAGTCCATTTAAAATTCAACATAAATTGAAGTGACAGCTATTAAAACAACTGCTTTTCTAATTAAAAACACAAATAGTATTTTTCATTGAATGTGTCCCTAATCTATATTCAAATTAAATGCATTTTGTAAAGCTAACCATTTCTGGTTTCAAAACAACATTGCTTTAATAAATTGTGTGTGCATTTAATTATATCAAATTGACAGTAGGTCTGTTTTGTGATGGCTTGATAACTTTCATCTAATAAAACCTAATCAAAACCACTCTGACCTGATGAATGCATATTTAAAACTGATAATCATAATGGCAGAACACACACAGGTAAACATGTTGTTGTACATTTTGTTGCTTTATTTCTGATGATTTCTTATTTCTGATTTGTCATTTTATGTAGTGATTTATTTTAAATAAAGTTCACTCTAACTTTAATATTATTTTAAATTACTAGGCTAATAACCTTGAAATACTCAGTGAATGTCCACTTTCATCAGGACTCACAGAACACCACAGTTGCGTTATTATATCATCTGTAATTATAATTTATAAGAACTGACTTAAATCAACTGTGAATCTAAAAGAAAAAGTCCTGTCCTTCTCTAACTCTGACTAACTATGTATTACACAGACAAAATAATAATCTTGACTTTGTCATGCCTGGAGGTTCAGGCTAGTTAAATAGTTGAGAGCATTTAATGGAGTATAAAACATAAGCTGTTGTACCTGTGCACGCTCTTGAAGCTCCTTGAATCAGAGTGAAAACGAGTGTCATCCAGGCTGATGAGAGTCTCATGGTGCCGGCTCACCTGTGTTTTCTCCCCCTGCTGTGGAAATCTGCCTGCAGTTCCGATGAAAGGCCTTGGCACACCTGACACTGTTACGCTCCTTAGCCCTCCACTAAATCCACATCCACTATCAAAACCTTGTTAGTGTCACTCAGCTCATAAGGGTGTATCCATCTGCTGCGACGCCACTCCTCCTTGTTCCACAACACAGCAGCTCGCTGTGATAAATGGAGCTGAAATACAAGCTAGGACTCTGTGACCAGATCATATCATGTGATTATTCATTATATTGAGTAATACACCAACATGTTATGGTGCTTTTCAGCTACGAAGCTGTCGGTTAAGAAGGTCCTATATTAAATAAAACCTATTGTACAGTAGCCGTGGAGGCAGAATTTCACCTTATTGGCTTGATGCTGAAATCCAAAATATGAAAGGCAAAGGCTTTCCATGTTAAAATTCAATTATTTTAAAATAAATGCAAAGGTCAGTTTTCTATTAGTGTGGAAATTCCTTTTGACTCCTCCAAAGTTACAAAACTTGCCTCAGAGACATTGGGTAGACTTTATGTTTTGACTGTATTTTCTGTTTTATTTTGGAAATACATACCTTCTGTGTACATTGTTGGTTTTACTTCCTGTGTGCATGCCCCGCCCTAATTTGTTGCACCTGTGTCTTGTTGCCTGTGTGTATTTAGGTTTTCTTTCTTACTTGTTCAGTTTGCCACCTTGAGCTTCTGTTTAGTTTCTCCCATGATTCCTTGAGGTTCTGTTAGGTACCCCTTTATGTTCCTCAGTTTGTGCTTAACTTTTTAGACCTTGGATTCCTTGTCACCTCCCAAATTAGATTTTTGTGAGTAAGACCTATGTTTGTTTTTTTGTTTTGTTATTGTCCGATAAATATTTGAACAGCACCAGCGTTGCCTACAGACGTATTTGATGTTTTAGCTTTTTAGCTGTAACTGTGGTTCCCAAAATGTAGAATTATGAACATGAGTGTTGGATCCTCTAAGGACTGTCGGATATCTACATTGAAGTAAGTATTTTCTCCCTCAGAAATGAAAAGGGCAGACTCGTGATAGATTTGATTCAGAGGCTTTTATTTTCATTTCTCTCCTGTAATTTCCTCAACACAATATTATGCAGCACAAAGGCAAAAGAACAATTACAATCATCTCAATATGACATTCATATTCACAACAAAGCCAAAATACAAAGCTTGAAGTGAGCATACAAAACACTGGTTACCTCAAAGAGACGATAATGAGACACTGACTAAACATTTATCCACAGCTCTGTTGCATAACATCATGTAACCGGATCCACTGGAAGAAGAGGCTCACAGACACTGTGAAAATTGCATTAATATAGATCTTTCCGCTGGTAAGTTTCCTATGATGCACTTTTGATATTCTTATCACGACTATTAGGAAATCAACAGGGAATAGAGACACAGCAGCTGAGCTCTGAATGGGTTGTATTGATCTATTTTGTGGCAGCGAGATAGAGATTAAAGTATGAATACAATATTATACCATCACACAGGCACTGAGGATTTTCTCCAGAGAGGTGGTTTATTATACAGTATCTTTGAGTAAATCTCCTCTGTCGGGGAAAAACATGATAAGAGACTCAATACAATAATGTCTCTGAATCTATGATGCCATACGGAGGCGGTGCTGTGCCTGAAGGGGAAATGCAAACAGAGTATTTCAGGATAACTCTAGTTTGACACAAGTTGAAATTTATTTTATTTAGGTGTAGTGAGGTTTTACAACAATGCAACGATTTATTTAATAGTTATGAGTTGGGAATTCAGGTTAACCTTACTTGAAATTTGAATGATCACAGTTTAAAGAAAACTTCATGCTTCAGCTCTGACAACAGCTGTGAGTGTTTCATTTTCTGTGCAACTGGGAATTATGACCAACATCTCTACTGGAGTTTTGCCTCCAAATGAAATCTTTTTTTCTTTCTTTCTTTCTTTATAGTATTTGTTGGTTTGTTATTCAATTCATACACATTATTGTTTTTAATAATTTTAAATACATATGTTTCTGTCAGCAGTGGTTTTACTTCAATCTGCCTTTTGCATTGAAGCATGTAAGGATTTTTGAAGTTCTGCACCCAGAGTCATTGTAAGTCATTGTAAACACCATGAAGCAACAGGTACTACACAGGATTCAAAAAGCAACAGGCCTTCGAGTACATGGTCAGGCAAAGCTCCAGCTGGCCCAGAGCAGCAGCAGAGTACCAGTATACAAGGCCAGAACAAACAGGTACAGGCGGAACAGGAAGCAGTCGAGCCGAGAGCAGAGGGCGAGCCAGTCAGCCTGAGCTGAAGACTCGATGTCCTCCTGAGACAGAGCCAAGCGGAGGGAAACCAGCTCCTGGAGGAGCCACTCCAGCCCTGATGGAGGGTCCTGGATCTCATTCAGGGACAGCAGATCCCCCTCCAGTGAGAGCTCAAGCTCATAATCTAGGAGAAGAACAACACATCTGGTTTAAAATGTGAACAGTTAGTATAGGTTAATGCAGCTTTGTGATCAATCAAAACCAATTAGTTGGGATGGGAAAATTTATAAATATCCCTGACACCTCTTGAAAAGGTTGTTTCCCATAGCTTTGTCAGTGTAGCATAAACTTAACATAAAATCATAGAGTGCCCTTCTTTTATCCAACGCTTTCCAAACCTTTTGATATAATGAAGCAAAAACTAAGATATACCCTGATATTCCCTGCAGCAGGACATTGAGGAAATCTTTGAACGTATAGTTTACCTCCAGACGGGTTGATGCGGTCGAGGGTTTTGATGGAGGTCAGAGCGCTTTCAGTGAAGCTGTGAGCGGCCGAGCCGTACTTGTCCAGCAGGCAGGCGGACACTGACATCTGCTTGACCTCTTTCTCACTGTGGTGCAGCAGCTTCACCACCAGTATAGACTTGATCAGACTGAGCATCAGCAGGGCCATGCACACGGCAAAGAACACACCTGAGAGGAGACGGAGGAAGGAAGAGGAAAAACTCTTAATGCTGGCTCCATAATAGCTCAATTATTAGCCAATAATCAGACTGAGGCATTATTGATATCATGGGACCTTCATTCAGCCAGTGCCTGAGGCTCCCACCACATATTCAGTATTCAAGCTAAAAAGCAGGTTGCTCTGTCCTCAGTATTCTATGACAATACTCACATCTACCTTTTGTATTTCTATTGTCACACCTTCATTGAATTAATCATCTGTGTGACAGCTGGATCACTGGTGTCAATATGAATTAAACCAGTGATGTGACATTACTTTAATATGATCAGAAAAAATAGAGTTTCTGTTTTTCTTTCTTCTCAGTGAAGTTATCTGGGGTACTCTGCATCTTTGAACAGGCCCTATTTGTTTTCCTTTCATCCTTTGAGCTCCATCAAATGTGACAGATGAGGCCGTGCTCTGTATACTGTACAGGAATTCTGGGTGTTGCAGATCTAACATAACTGGAGTTGAGCTGACAATGCATTTTGGATTTGATATGTAGGACAAGCTTTCTGGTTGCATCAAGAACAGAAGAAACAACATTATGATAAAATAGATCATATATGGAGTGTAATTTTGCACATCAGACAAAAGCGAGTCTAAAGTAGTTAAACACCATCAGATATCCCACCTATAAGAGGAGTTCTGACAGCAGTAGCAGGCAGCTCATCCGTCATGTTGACTCTGAAGACAGTGTAGCCCAGCAGTATGCTGATCTTAAAGGCAATGCGTACACCGCTGTCCAGAGGCAGATAGAAGCTGATCACGTCCACCAGCATGAGGAAGATGCTGGGGATGAGGAGACCCACCACATACAGCAGGGGGCGCCGGCGGATCAGCACCTGTGTGAGAGATGAGGGGTGGGGCTGAGACCTGATGGACATGAGGAGAGGGACTCTTCTATAGGCGTTTTTACTTGTTCAGACACTTGTCATGACTGTATCTGAGATTTTCAGAGAATAGAAAGAGGCAATGTCTCCTGAAAGATATTTTTGTCATGTCACAGTGGGAAAAGCACGAGTGTAAATAATAGAATTTATAAAGGCTGACTTGCCATGCTGGTTCACTGTCACATTGTCATGCCTTACTGGGTCGTTTGATTAGAATGGGGCCATTGTTATTCTGTGTTTCTCAGACTATGACGGGTTGAAATGTCTGCAGTTAAAAGGGCCTGCAGAAGTAAATGGGCCTGAGTTTGTGGTGCTCACTTGTAAAAACACAACATTTAACATTTGAACATTTCAATATTTTTTTCATAGCCCTCAGCTTTAACTTCCCTTGCCCTTGGTTTATAACAAACACAGTTCATACTTAATTAAGAGGGTAGCATTTTTAAGCCCTACTGGTCAATCTACAAACCAAAATACTCATTGTTATTTGACAAAGTAGCACACAGAGTGGTAGTGATGATGGATCTGTAATTCAGCGCAATCTCTCATTGTGCAACAGCTTCTCACTTGTCTTTCTTTCCTCTGATGTTTATTTTCAGCTTCTAAACATCAGGTCTAATAATGTTTCCAGGACTCTATTTGCTTTACTATGAATGTTAGTGTGAATTTAAATGAGCTTTTCTTACTTGTTGTGTAGTTTCACATGACTTATCTACTGAGTTTACTGAGTCAATCATGTGGGTATGCATATTAAGAAAAGTATCAGTACTAGGAAGGCTGCATGGTATTTATTGCATCATAAAGATATGGAAAAATATGTGTTTATTGGTTGCAAGTGTTTGAGTCGTAAAACTGTCACTTCCAGTTCTATGTAAATACATATATATGATGTACCTCCCTGTGGCAGCAAAATGGCAACGTAACAATATCTCAGTGAGCCATGAAATGCACTATTACCAAAAGCCTTTGCTCTTTGAGCTGAATAAATAGCAACCCTGCCTTGCTCTCCACCTGCAGCCGGCTAAGGGGCCATTTTCCTCACCACTAACAAGAAGTCCATTGATCAGGCAGCCACTGAGACAGTCTCATTATGGTTGCTCACCCTCCCCTGTCTATCAGCCTCACTCCCTATCGGTCTCTTTCCTTGCCAGATACAGCCTCGGCCTCATCATTTGGCATTAGCTCACTAGCCCAATCCATGAAGGCAGTGGCCGATTGCTTTGTGCTTTTACAATCCTACCACA
>OMNW01006928.1:18126-36010 GCA_900303245.1 Selene dorsalis | reverse complement strand
TGGGGGGGGCTAAGCCGCAGAGCAGGATACAGTTTAAAGATCACAGTCGATGAGCAATATCACCCATCATAGTGCATTACCCACTCACGAAGTATAGCTTGTTCCACCACACAATATTACAGGATCACCATGCTATTAGTTCCAGTTGAACCTTTTCACTCCCAAACTTTCCCTCTGTGCTGAATGTGGCATAACTGAGATAGTAAGTAGCCTACATTGAACTGGATGTGAGCATAGTCTGAGTTGTCCTGGTGGATTTGCCAGTAGTGTGAAGGAATGGACAGCAGCTCCCATTCTCCATCATTCATGAACTGCCTCTTATCGTTGGCGATGGCCTCTGCGCTCCTCGACAGAGCCAGGTCTATTTCCCTCACTGCAGAGAGGGAGAGATATTGGAGGGTAAAAAGAGAAGGTGGAGAAGTAAAGGCAGTAAATATGTTCATCACTTTTGCCTCTCAGGAGGAATTCATGTTTGGATTTCATCCAGATGTTTCAGGTTTCATTAAACTGTCCATAGACATGACTCCTTATGGCCAGAAGACGGCTGATTCTGGATTTCCCTCAAGTCTTAACGCTGACCCAACTTCAATCTTCATTTGAAGATAAAACCAATTTAAAGCTCTGTTGCCCTGGAGTTATTTTGTCAAGCTCCTATAAAGTTGAATGATTCTAAGATAAGGTTTGTTTAGTTGGAAGAAAACTGAATTTACTGTGTTTTCCACCACAGACCTGAGTGAAGCCAGCTGCGGAAGGTGAGGCTGCAGTTCTGCTTGTCAAATGGAAAGGCGTACATCTCCAGGCTGCAGGCCAGCACCACCTGCATGGGCCGGTAGTTCTTCACTGAGCCGGAGGAGTTGACATAGATGTAGGGGATTGACGGGGACTTCCCCCCGTCCACGCTGCGAACACACATGAAGGAGAGGGGGAGGTAAGGTGAGACGCAGAAAACAAGGCAGAATATGAGACGCCTTCATCTCGAGCTATCCTTACTAAGCTGTGGAGGACATTTGGTCTGTCTACGGTTGCTCATATGTTCGGCTGCAGCTGCAATTTGACTGTGATATAATATTTGTTTTGAAAGATACAGATCTGTCTCTGAGGCAAAATATGTCTGACAATACAGTTAAGGCTGTTGTTTAGTTTTAGGAAGTGACCACGTAACACTTCTGCCTTTCTGCATGTATAATGTGCAGATTTTAGACATACAATCCAGGATAATAGCTGCACAGTTGTGTAATCACGAGTCTTTCTGAGCTATTGATGTGAACAAGAACACTATTGTCACTGTTGTAAATTTAGTTCACCACCTCCTGCTGTGCACTCTGCTGAATTCATACTCCAGAGACTTTTGAACTTTAGCGTACTCTTCCGTGACGAAGGCCTGGTGTCTTTTTTTAATTTTCCCACTGGGAATATGATTACTGTCCTCACAGCTTCAGTTTCAGTGTCATGCTAATGGTGGCCATTAGGGCAGAGTAAAAGTCCCTGCAAGCTGATTGTTTACTGAAATCAGTGGAGTTCAATGATGTGGAAAAACACATTTCAAAGTCTTGATGCGCTGCTTACACCCAGCACTGAGCTACAGGGTTCACCTCAGGAGTCTCTTACAATTCACTAACAATGACATCAGGTATCCAGATAGCATCAGATGACAGAGAGATCTCATTAATGCCTTCAAACTCCTCTGGATCCCAAACCAGGAACTCATCCGTCCAAATCTGGAAACAGCAGAACAGATGCATAGTATAAAATTATAATAGATTTATTTAATTGGAAAATATATCATTGATGACTTAACTTCCTGGGTTATCAAAAATACAGTGTATTCCAGTCAATACTGCTGATCCTAATTTCCATTTTCTGTGAAGTGAGAGTTTTATATTCACAAGACTTTCTCTTCTTTCTGTTCTGTTCTTAAAAGAAATGCTTAAATTGGATTATTACCCACATGAGCTGACTGTGTAAATTATATGAGGCAGACACACAGTAGTACAACTCAGATGGTGAGGATGCACTATAGATAACTTGAGCTGTTTTAATTATAAAGATATGGATTTTACAGAGAGGGTAAGTGCTTGATTATAAAGAAGGAAATGGAGAGGAAAATAAAAGACCACATACCTGTCTGAACCAAATGCTTATAGTAATGCTTTGTGTCTTTCCATCCTAGGCAGAAGAGAGAATGGTACTTTTGTAATAATGTCATTTTCCCATTATTCCCATTACAATCACTGTTGTTGCATAGTAATAATAATAGAATAATAAAATACTGAAAATACCACAGTGAACTCTGCAGACTTTTCAAATACAAATTTCATGTGTTTGGCCTTGATGGCCGAGAAATTCCCAATTAGACTGAAATAAATGATTTAATTCAATACATTAAGCACAAATGAACAGATATTCCTAACCTGCAATAAAACATGATTATATCAGTAGTGTGAACAGAGCTGAAGGCCTTCAAAGTTCACATACCACGTCCAGGACAGACTGCAGTATGAGGTCTATGGAGACTGTGGTAGTACTTGTCCAGTTGTGAACAGGCCGAACTCCACAGTCGTATTTCCTCAGGAGGGTCCTGGTCAGCTGGTTCAGGGCCGACCTCTTTGGCTTCTCTGGTACGCATTCAGACAGATGAGCTAAAAGACAACACATGGTTACCAACAGCACAAAGTGAGCGAATGACCCAGGACCCCAGACCATCGGGAGGCCAATTAGTTTGCAGTAATTTGGTTAATTAACTTGTTACAAGAGACTATACTTACTTCAATGACCATGGCTCTAAGAGGGCTTGATTAATTAAAAGTTTCTTTTAATGACCACAAATGAAGTGAGACAGAGATAATCATGGGTTAAGAGTATCACACTGCTAGAGTCGTGTTTGGATTCTGTGGTTCTAGGAAAAATGTAAGGTTTCCATGTCGTCTGTGCCATGTGCACTATACACACTGGGTACCTACAGGTAACACAGTTCATGATGTTTTACAGATTAGGAAAACAAGGGTGATGAAGGTGGTGGGGGTGGGGCTCTGTGGCCCCTCAGCTAAATATTAGGCCAGACGCTCCTACTCAGTTGATGAATCCAAAATTTATGGTAAATGCCGGATAAATGTATCACAGTCAGATGTCAATAAAATTATGTATATCACACTGTGAGGATTGTGTTAGGAAAAATAAATTAGATATAGCCCACTCTTCATCTTTGTGATTCTTTGCAATAGCATGAACAAGTTTATGGCTTTATATTGGCGTAAATTTGATTGTACTAAAAACAGACCTTCACGATACTGACAGATAATCTATGAATTTGTCATTGGCCTCATATTTTGCAATGTAAGAAGGAAAGCAGTGAAATGTGCCGAACCGTTGCACTACAGGAAATGTTTAACAAATTCACAAAGCAAAAATAACTGAAACAAACCCTGCAGATGTTTTCCATACTGAAAATAAATTCTTCACACTACAAAAGAAATGCTTCTGTTAGATAGTTGTTGATTTTTTTTAGCCAAAAACAGCACCTTACCTGAGAATAACAGCATCAGCCAAATGAGAGACATCAAGCTTAAAAATCAGCCTTCCAAGTTCCAGGTGTTTTCACATCCAACGTCTGCTGTTTAGACAAAAATATCCACAGTTTCATCAAACACGTTCAAACTGTAGTTGAGCCGAGTGAGGGGAAACAACAGTGAACAGGGTTGGACAGAGATTTTGGTCATGCTGATATTGATTTTCCACTGCCCGAGTAATGTGATACATATGATAATGAAACATGCTGGAGAGGAATCTCCCTTAAGGTTTGTTTACTGCCAATTTATTGCTTAGGATCATGAACATTTGGGGATCAGTAGTTGTAAACACACAGAGAGGAACATGTTGTGATTACATTCCTTGTTCATTGAACTTGTATAGCTCAGATCACACATTTGCCTCTGAGGACTTCATTATCTCTACAGCACATAGTCACAGTAATCCTAATAAAGACTCTAAAGGCTCTGATATGTTGTGAACCTGATGTCCAAATAATAAATAATTTGAATGGTCCTGAATATATTCTGACAAGACAAAATATATATATATATATATCCATCCATCCATCCAGTATACCTGTATTCAAACAACGTGCAATGATGCACATGACATATACTGTAGAATATGGAATGATGTAAACATATCAAACCATCCTGTGTTAAATACGTCTCAGAATCACTGAGTAAGACAGTTTTTAAATAAAGCTTGAGTGGAACGTACAGCGAATACCCTACAGTTCATGTGACATCAGAGAAAAGGGAGATTTTTTTTTCATTAACAAACATTTATTAGAGAAATTAACAGCTTGACAGGTAAAAATTACAATCATCATTTTGTACTGTATTATCTTCAAAATGCTATAAATGCATGTGTATATTGAATATATGGGGTTCCTATAGCTGTAGAGAAATTAAATTAAAGAATATCTATAAAATATTAAAATGTTTTGGGAATTTATTCTTTTGTAATTAGATTTTGGATTTAAATTTAAATCATGGTTTACTTAACTGCATTAATTCATTTAAAGATATATGTTGGTCATTAAAAGGGTTTTCCCAATCAGCCTCACTTAAGAAATAACTAAGTGGGTAGACTTATTACAATATAGTTTGTTGTATCTATCGTAATGGCCTCTTAGGTTGAAATACTAGACATCTCAAAACTTGTTTTTTTTTTTCTCAGCAGAGCTTTTGAGAGACACATGGAGAGAGATGCAGGCACAAGAAGCATAGGCTACAGAAATGTTTATGATCTTTTCTTGGTATCATCGTTTGTGCCAAAGTTATGAATCAGTAGAAGGTGTTAAAATAAGCTGGAATCGTCTCACAGCACAGATGCTCAGTGTGAAGTCATCCCGGTGAGGGTTGAAATAGTTGAAGTCTGTCCTGCCATTCGCGAGAGCGCGCTCGTCAGTGTCGCTCGTTCTGGTGCACGCGCGTCTCTTAACAGGTGAGCGCGCTCAGCTGGCCGGTCGCTCTGGCGCTTGACAGATGGAGTTGGAGTGACACGGAATCAGGGCTAAGCAAACATTTGAGGAAAACGGGAAGAAATTCGGTGTTTTAAGTTCTGCAATGACAACTGAACAATCTGAAAATGGAGAAAACTCAACGAACTCGGTGAGCGCGAGGACGACGGAGCCGTTATTAACGTTAAAGTGACATGTTTGCATCGGAATGCCTGAACAACTAACGTTAACACTAACCCGACTGTTAACTAACCTCCAGTCCAGAGCTGCCTGCGAAATATGCAGTTTTAATGTCGTTTTATTTTAAGAGTGTAGACAAAGTTGACACACTTTCATAGGCTGATTTTTTTTTTTTTAGAAAACACTTTTGAATTCGGCTGAAATTTCACCAAACCGCTGTTATTTCAATATAATTCAAACAGTTTGTCCCAATGTAGCTGCTTAGGTAGCAGTTGACTAGCTTGTCCTATGTGAATACACAGCACAGTACTTGCCAAATTTCTTATTTAAAAGTAACCAAAGCATTAAATCTGTGGTAAGCATGGGGCTAAATTTATCAGCAACAAAATCCGTTATACATTTCATTTATTTTTGAGGCCCGTAGGCAACGTGCTTCAGATTACAGGCTGTAAAACACTTTCTAGATGTTATTTTAGAGTGTAACATTTAGATTTAATCACCACTATTGGCTCTGTGTCCATCCAACAACAAACAGGCCTGCCTGATGATCTATTCCAGCCAACCAGTACACAAAGCCAGGCTTCTAATGATGTTTTTACAAAAGGTTAGGGTTTACATACAGCATGAATTCAGTGGGGCTGAAAAATTGTGAGATTTGTTTGCATCCGTTTTCTGTTTGTTATTGTGTGTGTGTGTGTTTGAGAGAGAGAGAGAGAGAGAGAAGAGCACAAGGGAGAGAGTGAGAGACACCCAGTGTCACTCAGGTCTGGTGGCATGGTGAGTGGAATGATAAACAGAAGCCTGTGCTATCCATGTCAGTAGCCTAAAATAGAGGCTAACCAAGAGGGTCTCAGATAGCCCCTGGACTCCATATAAGTCTGGTTGGCCTGCTCTTGGTTTCCTGTGTGTGTGTGTGTCAGAAAGATACTCTGACATGTCCACCTGCTGTTGGGCTAGCAGCTTTATATAGCGCCTCTCACTCAGCAGACTCACGTTATTTCCTTCTTATGTGTATGAGGTCAAAACATATGACGACCAGTGAGAGTCAGTGTTTGGTTTGTCTTCTGTGAGGTGGCACACAACTGATCACACACAGAATGTGTACATTTATGCATTTTAATTTACACAGCAGGCGAAAATGATTATTTAACAAGGGTACACTTGTCAAATTATGATGACAATTCTAGTCTAATGTTTTGGGAAGTATATTTTGAGAATGAGATTGATACCTCACATCAGTACAGTAAATATACCAGCAGCTAACTTAGCTTGGCACAGGCAGTGGAAACAGGAGCACACAGATCCTTGCTCTGCCCAATGGCAACACAATCCACCTCATGTGTACCAGCACCTCTAAAGCTAACAAATTAACACTATATATCTGTCCTATTTGTTTTATCTTTACCAAAACAACAATTTGCAATTTAATGGTTGGGTTCTGTCAGACTGTTTCTTGGCTGGAACCAGTAAAAGATTAACCTTAACCTAACCTCCTGGAGCATTTGCTGGTTGTTTGGCAATTGGTCTACATGTATTATTTTTATTTTTAATTCTTATTATGTGTTTTCTTAACAATTGTGCATCTGCCTTTTCCACCATTTTCAAGCTGCATTGTTCTGACCTAACCTCAGCAGCTTGGCATGTGGGCATTTGTCCTTCAGCCCCATATGTAACCCATCTTGTATCAGCCTTATGGGTCACAAGCTATGGATTAGGCCCACTTTTTATCGTCTTCTCTCTTGAGATCATGGGTTGCATTGGCTAATTTAAATATATTAAATAATAAACCGTCAGGTAGTACAAGACATTGGATCAAAGTGTAAATGTGGCTAGTGAGCACATATGGGAGTCAAATGCCATTTCATGGCTAATCCAAACTCTGTGTCATAAAGGACATGTCAGCTTGAGGACTACATGAAGGAACTCAAGGTTGTTCTCTCTGTCTCCAATCTCTTCCTTCAGCAGAGTGAAATGCTGATCAACCAGCTGAGGGAGATCACGGGCATCCAGGACCCACAGATTCTCTACAGAGCCTTGAATGTAAGTCCAAAGACCATCAGTAGCTTATGGGATGCCTGCCTTCATGCAATGTGACAATGGTATCAGATAATTTCACCATAGTGTCCAGCAAGTGTGTGATCTCCAAGTGTGTATCATTATTGCAGCTCTGGAGTAACTACTCCACATACACAAAGTAAAGTACAGTCTTCATTTTGCTCATGTATTAATCTAATTCAAGCAAGACTGTTTCACAAAAACAAAGATTTTTTTATTGCTACACTCTTTGCTTTATTTCCCAAGTAAAACATAATTTCATTTATTTATGTTGCTGCCAACAGCAAGTTGTTGACATTGTTAAAAACATCTCATGTGAATATTTACTTTAAAAAATATTGATTAAGAAGTTCATTAAAAAATACCTTGGAGACTCCAGCCACACAAGAGACCTTCTGAGACTTGTGAAGAAAGTTAATAATCAGATCTAGCCGGAGGGTGGTTTGTTGGTGACCTGAAGTAGACTTATATCTATACGGATTATGATGTTATGAGCATTTGGGGGTGTAGAGGTATTTTTTAAAACAATTTATCCTGCGGAGAAAATTAATGTCTAATGCCATGGCAATCCATTGCTAGAGCCACACTTGAAGCTGTTCTTAAAGTGTAATTAATGTCAACTCTTTGATTATGCTCAAAGCTCCCTTAGGGTGCCAAATTTCCACCCCAGTACACTGCTTATGTTTTCAAACAGAATTGCAATCGAAAAAATCCCTAGGAGCCTGTTAATAGGAAGCTCATAAAAGTGATAATTGACAAACAGTGCAATGAACAGACTAGCTGACTGTGGTGCAGACATCATCCAACCTGTTGGTGTACCAGGGCCAGACAGAGAGACAGCAGGAGCTCACAGGTTCAGGAAGGGTAAATGTTGCCTATCTGCCCTCATCATTTCCTTGTCTGCTCTCCTTAAGGCCAGTCAGGGTGACATTGGACATGCTGTTGGACTGCTAACAACACAGCCTGCAGAGGTGCGGGATCCTGGAGAACCACAGGAGGCGGGGACCTCTGAGGAAGCCTGGGAGGGCCAAAAAGGCACAGGTAGGGACGAAACCGGCAGCAACAACTTTCTACTGTGTAAAATATTGAAGTCTATATGAAATTACACTGAATGTTGGTTATTGTAAGTTATCGTTATCTAACTGAGTGATCCCTCGTGTCACATTGTTTCTTCAGGGATTCGTAAAGATGAACTGCAGACTGCCATAGAGCTCAGCCTGCAGGAGTCCCACAATGCCCAGGAGGAGGAGAGAGAGTTCCATAGGTACAAGAAACTCTGACTGTGGTTGGGTTTTTTAATTCACCGCTGACAGCTTAGACATGGAAATTAAAACAGTGAATGTGGACTTGTGGCCTTGATTGTAAACCAAGATTCTTATTACACATGGTAAACAAAACAAAGGTCACTGCCTACAACTGACAGCCCATGCTTAACAAAAACAAAGAACAGTTGTTATCAAAGTCAGTATTCATCATTTATCCAGAGATTTTTTTCAGCATTTACTTGGTGAATCAATGAAGTTTAAGGAGAAATGTCCTATCCAAATACCTGTAAAAGTAATGGCATTAACACATCTGTACTTGGTGTGCTTACTAGAGAACATGAGTTTAATTAAGATGGAGGACATGATGATCATTACCTGCTAAACATCAACATGTTGTCCCACTAATGTTAGAACATCAGCCATTTGCCCTTGTCTTGATACAGAGTTAGTGTTTTCCCAGGAGCCTTTAAGAGGTCTGAACTCATACATATTTTATTATGTAGCCTATGCAGAGGACAGGGAATCCGAGTAAGTCAACATGTGTTTAATAGAGTTGTCAAATCAGTGTCTTCAAATGGCTAATTTGATGTTCTGCAGGGCTCTGGAGGCCAGTGCAGAGGAGAATGCAGCAAGAATGAAGAGGAAAAGAAACGAAGCCCAGAATGAGATGTGCAGCCCTGCAGACTGGATCCGTCAGGACGACTGGCCTGTAGGCATTCGCAATGTGGGAAACACCTGTTGGTTCAGTGCTGTCATACAGGTGAGAATCAGTCTGACTGGTGACAACAAAGAACCAGGGACCTGTTTTTGTTGCTCCACAGAATTGGTAGTGTTTGTCAACTGAGGTATCCACAGCACCCTCTCCTCACTATAAATACTGTAACTAACTAAAATGGGGACTTTTATAACCATTGTGGTGCAGACAAAAACAACAGACACATGGCGTATTTTGGGAGCTGTCTTAAATGAATATATTGGTCTCTTTTCTCACATGCAGTTGTTGGAATATGTGCATACAGCGGTGAACGTGAGCCAATTGAGTTAGGTAAACTGGTATTATGTGTGTATAAGTGAAAAGGTCAATTAACATTCCTGCCATAAAGAACCTATGTGGTGCTTGTGGGGATATCCACAGGCAAGAGACCTTGTGAATTTAAAGTTTAAGTTTAAAAATAAACTTTAGTGTTGGTTACTTTAAAGCTCTTACTTAAAGTTATACAGAAAAAGACTGCACCAAAAACAGAATACATTGCTTTGGATGGTAAATGTGTTTTATATCACAATGTGTCACTCTTAACCTGCCCAGTGACCGGAATAGAAAATCTGTTTGTGGACAAGAATTTGGCATCCTGTCTCTGGTTGAGGAAACTGGATGCTTGATTGAATGTCGATTACATTACATGTTTACTTACAGAGCAAGAGCTTACAGAGCTTACTGTCAATGAAGGGGTTAAATATTTAATTTGGTGAAGTTTATATTTGGCAGTGTGTTTCGACACCTATGGATACAGCAGGACATGTTTGTTTGTTTGCTGTCGAATATTGTCGTCCTGCAGTGTGGGATGGCCTACCCCCGGACGTATGGCACTTGAATCAGGGAAGGAACTGTATTCAGAAGCACAAAATTTATAATACAGTGACTACTATGCACACCTAGCAATTAAGTAAAGGGCACTAAGCTACTTCTAGTGTCCACCTGTTCTAACAGACTTAAATAGTGCTCTCACTTGGCACAACAAATGTTTATATTCGTGTTTGCTTTCCTAGATTTCTAACTTTAGTCTCTGAGGTATCATACCTCATCATCACTCTCACCAATCACTATAACCTAGTTTTCATTTTTTTTCCACTGTAAAATTAGCACACACTCAGTTAATATATTTTCTGATCTTCTGTGTTTTTCTATGACCTGGTGATCTCAAAATTAAATTCCCTATGAATTCAGTCCCCACTGTGCTTTTGAAGTGACAGCAGGAACACTGGGACTGGGAAAAAAATCTCACTCTGAATCTCATCCTTTCATCAGCTGTGTACCACGCTAATAGGGTTAAACAGGAGCAACAAAAACAAAAATGTGTGGGCATCTTCCTGCTCAATGAGAACATACTGTATTTCTCTGAGCTGTTAATTCTATTACAAGTCCATTCCCGACTGAATTTAGTCAGGCCTATCAGGTGGCTCGGTAGAAACTGGAGCCCTCATTGAGATGCACAGGCTGTGTGGATGATTAAATAGCGAGTGATGTGATGATGGAGCAAGCGGCGGACTTCCTGGTCTCTGCCTGAAACGGACAGCAAAGAGACAGTGATTGTTTGTCTCTGTTGAACTGAGATGCTTCTACATCGATTTAAAAGTCAAACCCCCAAAGGACAGAGGATATTATCTGGAAATAGAAATGAGCAAATGAGGCAGTGTTGTTCGAATACAAATGGCACTCAGATGATAGCTCTTTTGTTTTGTTATTCACTGGTGTCAATACTGTTTGTTACAACTGAATTTCCTATTGTAGATTCAACAGAGCCCAGCTCTTGATAAAGCCGCCTCCCCTAAAAAAAGTAATTATGTTATCAGACTGAGGCTGAGTGACCACATGATTCAATTGTCAGTTCATTATCCCTCTATTATCCATTGTGGTATAAATTACAGTAAAGCTGAGATAAGCCGTAATTGAATTTCCACCTCAAAGGGAAATATATATCAAGATATTCATAAGTGCTCAGAAGCTCCACTCACCACCACATATGACACATAAGATGCACTGGCTGGTATTAATGCATTTAGTTTGTCTTTAGAAACGCAAGTATCAAATAACAGGGCATTGTATTTTTGCCATTATTTTTTAAGTAAAGTAAAAGATGTTTTGTCTGGCTATGTTGAGGCAGAAGTCACAATTCCAAAATTTATCCAGGAATCATAGCAAAAGTTCTTTCCGAAAAGACAAAAAAACAACAAACAAAAAGGAACAAAAACGAACAAAAAGTTTTTTTTTATCACTTGAGCCAATTTTTAAAGTCAGTCAGATGATTTAGAAACTCACAGAGATGACTTTAATTAAGTGGCAAGCACCATTGTTGAGGTGCCAGAAGGTCTCAAGCTGCAATATCAAACAAATACCTACTCTTATAAACCCAACATTATATTGAAAATAATGGAAAAGCCTTCAACTTCACTATTTTTACAAATATTCTTCATTTTAATAAGATTTCTTATCTTCTTTACAATATATTAGATGTAGACTGAAATTCCTGCCCCATCAATTTCACTAAAAAGGGGTGAGACATACTCATTCCTGGTCCTAAATTGATCCCACCTTTTTCACTTAGTCTTGATTTCTGTCCAGTTCAACCATGACATGTTAAATGACAAGGCTCATGAGAAGGTTCATTTTGTGGACAGATATCAGAGAGGGGAGGACAGGCTTGCTATATTGTATACTTGCATGCTATTTCCTCGCATTCCTTGTCTTGCATTTGCTGTCTTGTTGATCAAAAAACATATTTTACATTTGTCCATGTTTCTTCCATGATCTTGCCATGTTAGAGCACCACTACAGTGCATGTCCACCTGCTGACCTTGACTGGTTGGCTGGATTAATGCTCCTTGTTGTGTTATCTTGTTGCAGTCACTATTTCATCTACCTGTGTTCAGGAGGCTGGTTCTCAACTACCACCTGTCTGAGCGAATACTGGAGAAGTGTAAAAGCCACTCAGTGAGTAAACAACTGTCACCAGAAACAAGGTTTCTTCACACAGCAGTGGGTTGCTCGTGCCAGTTCTGTTTGACAGTTTGATTTTTGTACAGGTTATGTTTTCTCAATATCTAAATCTTAACCACAAAGAAAAGAGGTGATATTCACTGATTATACACATGATTTGGAGGTTTAACCAGGGTGTGAAATCTGACTCTGAGTCTTTGTTAACAGGACAAGAGGAACATAGCTTTCATGCAGGAGCTGCGCTGTCTGTTTGCCCTCATGTTGGGCTCCACCCGCAGGTTTGTAGATCCATCTGCTGCCGTGGAGTTACTGCGAGATGCCTTCAGGACCAATGAGGCCCAGCAGGTACAATAAACACACACAGCTTTTGTCTTTACCTTAACTCAAAGTCCACTTAGCCAGAGCCACCTTGTTCCCATCTGTTGGACATTCCACCACTCAGTGTTGCTCAAAATTTCAAAATAAATGACCACAATGAAATACGGTTAAAGGGGAACTATGCAAGTCCAGTCGTTTTCTGCTGTTTTGCTAACCCTCCTCCAGGCCATGTGCATTTGTTTTCAATGAAGCCAGCGAGAAAGCAATCAGTAGAGCGGTGGATAACATTATTTATCATGTACAATGTTATGATGTGTATATTTGTGTAGTCATATCTGTCATAAACAAGAGATTACGGGCTCCATTCTCCCTCACTCTAAGTTACAAGTCATATATCTAACTATCACAATTACTCTGAAGCTGTTAAATTAAGGTGAAAATGCAGTATGGTTAAGCTAAAAATCCTGTATAGTTCCTCTTTAAGTTATCACTGTTTCTGTTTGGTTTTGCTTTGATTGATCCAACTTTCTCTTTTCTGTGCTTTTTCCACTCAATTATTTCCTTCTCTTGCCTATTTCCTAACAAGGCAGCAAGGCTTTTATTTGTGTTTTGGTAGGATAATAAGTGTCTTAACATCTTTGTTGATCTACCACAGCTGTGGCGTAGCATATTTGTTTACTTATTTTATTTAAGCTGTTTTTAATAGTGTGTGCTACAGATTTTTCTTTGGTCTCAGTGAAGATTAAATGTATTCATAACCATTATTTATCTTAGTATCCCTGAGAGTACCTTCATGTGACTGTATTGATTCCCTCACCATTACAGTTTCCATGCTTTTCTTAACTACCTCATTTTTTTCCCCTGTTGTCTTCATTTTAGGATGTCAGTGAGTTTTCCCATAAACTGCTTGACTGGCTAGAGGATGCTTTTCAGTTGGCTGCGAGTGGAAAGTAAGTGATATGTTGATGTCATCCACATCCATGATTAATGACTCTTCTTCACTGGATCTCTATTTGCTACATAAACACTACATCAAATTTTGCTTTCAGTAATGCAGAAGACAAACAACGTAACCCCATGGTCCAGCTTTTCTATGGCACTTTTGTGACAGAAAGAAAACACGAAGGTATTGTGTTGAATAGTTATCAATAATCAATGTGAATTCTCTTATCAGTTACTCACATTTATGTTATTCCTTTTAGGTAAAACGTTATGTAACACCGAGCAGTTTGGCCAGTACCCCCTTCAAGTCAATGGTTTCAACAACCTGGATGAATGCTTAGAAGGTGCCATGGTTGAGAAAGAGATTGAGTCGCTACATTCAGATCACAGTGTTGCATCTGGTCGTGAGGTGAGCCACTTTACAAAATGTACAATTTCTACCTACTTGGTGTTTTCATTCATTTGTTTAATGTGATGCTGTGTTTAAATGGTTGGTGTTCTCTCTCCTGGGTGCAGAGATGGTTCCAAAAATTACCACCAGTCTTGACCTTTGAATTGTCTAGATTTGAGTTCAACACCCAGCTCGGTCGTCCTGAAAAGATACACAAGAAGCTGGAGTTCCCACAAATCATATATATGGACAGGTGGGCTTTACACCAATAATCACAGTGTAGGTTCATTCAGTTTCATGTGATCCAACACAGTAAAAAAAACAATATAAAGGAATAATTGTAGTAGATAGGACATACTATTAAAGTGTACTATAAATGTAGAAGGAAAAGAAAGAGCAAGGCCTCAGTGTCATACATCTTTTTAAATGTTTCTACAAATCTCAAATGACAGTTCTCTGACTCCTTTGTATCCAGATATCTACACAAAAACATAGAGCAGACCAATGAGAGGAGAGGAGAGGTAAAAAAACTCAAGGAGCAACTTGCTCTCCTCCAACAAAAATATGAATGGTAGGTTATATTTTAAAGTTGAGATCTGGCTTCAGACCTACATGAGAACCAGTTTTGAACTCATCATCTCACATCTCTGTCCGCAGCTACAAAAACTATGGCTCAGGACCGACCAAGTATCCTCTTGCAGACATGCTGCAGTTTGTGTTGGAGTTTGCCACCACGAAGCCTACAAGTGTTTCTCCTGCCGAAGACCTGAGACTAGCTACATCTTCACCGACTCCTTCAAGCCACCCCCCCAGTGAACCCATCTCCAAAGACAACAGGTGGGGTATACAGAGGAACAGAAAACTGTACAAGGCACTGGCCCCTGACCAAAGACAAAAACAGACCAATGTATTGTCCAGAGTCTTTTAGTTGTCCAGCAGTATATGTCCTGTTAAACAGTCTTTTTTTCTATTTCTGTGCAGATGATAGGCAGCGTCCAGCACAAACATTAATCCTAGATCATTCTTGCTAAACTAAACATAATGGCCAAATTTCAAACTTGTCTTTCATATTTTCCTTTTTTCAGTGCTTCTGGAGACACAGATTCATCTGAGGAACCAGTTTCCAGTGTTTCAAGTTCCCAGCGGACCCCCATATACAAGCCCTTCACCCAGTGCAGACACCCCATTGACTGTTCACCACATCCAGCCCCACACAGCATCACTGAAGAAGAGCTTCACTTTGTAAAGACCTGCTTACAGCGCTGGAGAACAGAAGTAGAGAATGATATAAATGGTATGTAGATACAATTACCATCATATACAGCCAGATTAAATAAGTTTGCTTTATTCACAAACTTGGTAAGATAAGTTTGTATCTGTTGTCTGGTGCTGAACTGGTCTTCAGTGACTTTATCAGAAGTTTTTCACTGACCAAAACAGGGCTGATGAGAGCAGTGACAGTGCACTGAAGGAGAAACATTTGTTATTATAAAAAATTTACATTCCACTGTGTTTACATGCGACAAGAACTAGTGACAAGATGGTAGCAGAATGTGAATAATCTTGACAGCAGGTCCTTGTTTGCTTCTTCCTCGACTTTGTTCCATCACAATACCTAGTATATAAATACCTGGTATATAAATAACTGGTGCAGCATAGAACCTCTTGTGCACCTGAGGAAAATTCCACTTCACTTGTTCACTGCTGCACACCTGCGCTAAAACAGAGTTCAGTGTTTCTGTGTCTCTCAGCTGACTGCGACTCATGAACATGCCAGACAATGGATGACAAAAAATGTGAATTGTTTTGTTGAGTCATATTCCCCTGACTTGAATAGCAGTTGGAGAAATTCTCACCCAGACTTTCTCATAATGGTGCAAATAATAGGTGAAAGACCAAAAGATACAAAAGACATTCATTTCTGTAGATGTAGTTTATTAATTCCTTTGTTTTTGTTCTGGGTTTCTGTTTGGTGTGTTTGTGTGTCAGAGCTAAAGGCCAGCATTGACAGGCTCACTCAAAAGCTCGAGGGCATGTACTCAGACAACAGTCTCTGCCAGGTAAGACTTACACTGACTTAATTCACTCAGACAAAGAGCAATTCAGTTACACACTTTTCATGTAGAAATTGCAGTGGTCGAGATTATTGATCTTCTCGGAGAAACAGAAAATAATCTGATGTAAACACGAGAGCAGAATTCAGATAGGAACAGATCAGATCAATATCATACTGCAGTGAAATTAGAGCAGCTCAGTCGGCTCTCTGTGTTTAGTTATCGGATTGCAAAATTGTATTTCTAGTCTAGTCTTTATACAGTTTGCAGTCAGTACTGTCTGCTACTCTGCTGTTCAGGTACCCTACAGACTCCATGCAGTGCTCGTCCATGAGGGCCAGGCATCAGCGGGTCATTACTGGGCCTACATCTATGACCACGCCAACCAGCGCTGGATGAAGTACAATGATATCAGCATTACTGAGTCATCATGGGAGGAGTTGGAGAGGGACTCATTTGGTGGCATGACTAACGCCAGTGCTTACTGCTTGATGTATATTGATGACAGGCTACCACACCTTATTACAGGTACCAGTTGACTATTTCAGCTGTCTTTTCTAAAACTAATCTGATATAATATGAAATACGACCATTATCATAAAAAGTCTAAGTGTTGTTTTTGATGTATAAATCTATTATTTAACATAACCTCACACCTACCCAGAAGATACAGATGATGAGACAGGCCAGGTGCTGCATGGCATGGACTCCCTGCCACCCATCCTCAGGCGCTATGTCCATGAAGACAACCGCTGGTTCCAGCAGGAGCTCAGTGAATGGGAGGAGCAGTTTTGCCAGACAGCAGCCCCACAGGGAGAGTCTACAGTTTCTGCAGAGCCCCCAAATCCTGGTCCAGACAATATAGGGCAAACACCAGTTGAGCCAGCTCCCCAGTCAGGACCACCCACAGAAGAGCTGACCCAGGGAGCTGCTTCAGAGCCAGAGCCAGAAACAGAGAAGGATCAGGAGCCCGATCCCACAGCGAAGCCTGAAGGTCTGTAGTGGTGTCTACAGGAAGAGGAAAAGGGAAAGCCTTTTATAAGCTTTTATTTTGTCCAACATATGGGTTTAAAAACATAATGACTGTAAAAATACACCATAAATGTAAACAAATGCCTACACATAAAACCAGTAGCTTGGATTTTTAACAGATAATTTGGAGAGTACAAAATACGCAATCTGAGATCTGGGAAGCAGATGACATCACATAATAGCGCTTAATTAATTATCTGTTTTGGTGGCTTTTTACATTTTAACTTGAATCCTAAGTAGACAGTAATGTTTTTTGAGGCGTAAATGATTGTTTTATATTTAAAGGCAGCTTGAACCCAAGAATTGAGCAGATAGTATTTACGTTTTAAGCAGGATAAGCCTCCTAGAATAACGGTCAATAACAACAAACCCATCATCCTCCATGGCATCAAATTCAAAGAGATGAGAAGAAAATGTAATCAAAAACAATTAAAAGAAAAAAAGAGATGAGATGTCTGTTTTTCAAATCCTGCAGTTTTCCCTTGTCTCACGTGTTGGGTCAAAGCTTAATAACAACCTGTCAACACACCACCTCTGTTTGTGTGAGGCCAACACTTGTGACTGAATTTCTCCAGCACTCTATCAGCTTGATAAGACAGAGGCCTGGCTGCACAACACTCTGATGAGAATGTTGTGCATGATGTGTTAGATAGGTGCATTAAAATAGGGTTTAGTCATTTAGGTGGCCATTATACAGTATTGTACAGTAAAAGTATTTTTTCAGAGCAAACATGCATGTTTACTCATGGCCTCTCATCTTTTTTTCTTGCCCCAGAAGAATCAGAGTTGACTCCACCACCACCACCACCACCACAGAGCCCTGGCTGCCAGCAGGACGACAGCAGCAGTGCAGCCATCACTGACACCGTGGGGCCAAATCAGAGCTCCACCTCAGCTGAGAAGGAGCTGCAAAGTCAGGTGGGCAAGTCCCCCCCCCCC
>OMNW01006928.1:1871-14690 GCA_900303245.1 Selene dorsalis | reverse complement strand
TATTAAGAAGCATTATTGAGCACTGTATGGGTGAAGTATCTTAGTCTGAGGGGTTGGGAAGTGTTTAAACTCAATGACATTTGATCACATTGGAATAAGAAGTATATGCAAATATTCGATCTTGATGAGACAGTTTTAGTGATGTGGACCATTAATACACTGGAGTTGAAACTGTTTGTTGTAACAAAAACATTATAAACCAGACTCTCAGGTTTTGTCTCTTCATAGCATTTACCAACTGAAACAAAAACCATAACAACTGATAAATAAATTAACCTTCTGAATAAATAGTTATTTGTTCTGTGTGCCCTTCGCAGCAGTGGCATGATGACTACAGGATGTTCAGGACAGTGTTTGTCTACCTGCTGACTGGGCTGGAGCACTACCAACATGGAAAGTAGGTGTTAAATATTCACCACTGCACCACCTTGTGTCAGATTTGCTTGTTTGTGCTCCCCCATGTGCCCCACCACACCGCCACACCACTGATCCATCTCAAGATTTACACTGTTGCCTGGTGTGTTTGCTGCAGGATGCGGGAGGCACTAAACTACCTGGCTCATGCATACGAGACCAACACCACTCTGCTGAAGAACGGAGAGAAACGTGGCATGGATAATTCCCTTATTGCAGTTTACAGGAGGAAATGCCTCACTGTGAGTAAGGCAGCTCTGCAGTCACTGTGTGGAACCAAAGTAGACTATTGTGAGGCATGATAAACAGCACTAAGGTTAGAATAACAATTTCACAACAGTCTTCCCTTTGGTTTTGATATTTCTTAAGTAGATGTCTTGGCATGCACAAGGGGAAATTTCAGGGGTCACCAGAATCATGGCAGTCCTGTTCTGAGAACTGTTTTTCAGACATTTAAAGACATCCAGCCTAGAGTTGCTGAAATATTTTTCTCCAGAACAAAATGTTCCCATATTTAACTACTGCCACTAAACAAGTAGCGTTTCGCTTTTTGTCCTATAGTCATTAGAGTTTACAAAATTTAGAAATGCAGAAAGTATTAAGACAGTTGTTGGTGGGTTTTTTCTTTTTTTTTGTTTCTTTTTTGCACTTCAGTATGTTGCCAGATTTTGAGACGATGACTATCAAGCTAAGGCTCATAGTGAACCTGAACCTTTTGTTTTCTGTTTCAGTTCAGTCTTAGTTCATGCTCTGGAGGCTTCAACTTCCCACATGTCCCAAAACCATGCCCAAATGTACAAAGTCAAAATTAGATTTAGAGCTCTGTGAGCAGATTACTGTGAAAGCTTCTCGCACACTAACGCATCAATCTGTTGAGTACATTAAACATATCTGTAAGCACACGAGTACAGGGCCTGTAACTTTCCTCTCCATCCTCCTCCATTGCACAGGCTTTGAATGAAAGTGCATCACGGCTCTTCTGCAGTGGTGAGGAGAGCAAGGTGGAAGAGGGCATCGCCATCATGGATGAGGTTGTGATCCCCTGCCTTCACCTGATGAGCCGGGACTCAGCTTTATGCCAGGAAGACCGTGATGCCATGGAGAGCATCCGCAGCCACTGGTGCTGCTGCCTGGGACAGGACATGGATGGTACGATTAGTCATAGTGACACATCTACACACTGTATCAAAAGGTGAAAAAATCCCATGCCACCAACTGGGCGAATGTTTACCAATACCAGTGTTTCTAGGGAATGATTTTACTGGTAGGAAATTTTCTGAACAGTGTCCATGTATCCACCAAAATAAACCTTACATTTCTACTGCTCTTCTGTTACGTTCAGACTCGTTGCAGGTGAAGCTGGGTGAATTGCTTCCCAGGGTTCTTGACGGCTCAGCTGAGGCGGTAGTGCTTAAGGACCCACCCAAAGTCCACGTCAACCAGGCCCATGACCTTTGCAGTCGCCTTGCTGCTGTCATGGAGTCCATCCACAACACCTCGATAGTCATCGTCAAGTAATTTCCTCAGAGAAATCCACAACAACTTCCATCAAGCATCCGTTACAATTGCAAGCAACTTTGATGGCGGGTCGTTCTGTATTGAGAGACTGTGTGGTTGAAACATCATGTAGATTTCAGCAGGCCACATTGTGTATTTCATTTTAGCTGCTGATTTGGTGTTGCACATGAGTATCATTTTGATATGTTATCATAGCAAGCTTTAAGCATTTGTTAGGGGTGGATCGAGGATGAGCAGGGCTGTCACCACATGAACACATGGTCCTTACAGCAGCGTTACCCAATTAAGAAAACCCCAAATTACATCCCATCATTCTTCTTAGTGGCTTTCAAGTAAGGACCCTGCTGGCCCATTGCCAGCAAACCCCATCTGCTAAAACAGTCATAATGGCTTTAGTTCAGCAGCAGGTTATGCAAAAGAGGCTCATATGACTTACGGAACTGGCAACCTTAATACAGTTATTTATTGATCAGATATCAGTGAACATCTACACATCATAACATTTTTGCCTCAGATCATCTTCAACTTTAAATACAGACATTAGGTATTCTGTCTTCAAAAGTTCAAGTACAGTTCTGGTACAATGCAGTGACTGTGATCCTTTCCTAGAACTGTAGAACTGTAGATAGGACTGTGTAGATATAACCAGCTTCTTTTCTGTGTTGCATCCATCACTGTTTCAGTTATTCATGAATTTGACCTGCTGCAAATCCAACAATACAGGAAAATGATGTATTAGCCTCTGAGTGGAACTCCAAAAAGCTTCTATATGCACATGTAAATGTATTAACTTTAAACACTGGCAACATTTAGACTCTCACTCAACTCTGCAGGGAGACTAGATGGTTGATTGTGTTGCTGAGCATTGTGAACACACCATGAAACCTTTAAACAGGGCTAAAAAAAACAAAAAAACACTAGATTTGTACTGCACAGTAACAAATACTGTTTATTAGCGTCTTTTTTTTTTAAATATATGTTTTATATTACTTTGTATTTTTCCTAAACAGACTTTTACATGTAGACAAAGCTCTTAAAGATATCTACAGTACAATTATGAAGAAAGATATTAAGGGCAGAGTCGTCTGTACACCTTAAAAAAGGGCTGCTGCACACTCAGATCTCAGTGCAACTATGGCCTGGATCTACAGCCAGTGACGATGCCCTGTTTGACAGCACCTCGCATATACACGTGCCTTTTCTCCCTTTCTGAAGGGCTTTCTGTAAAGTAGCATTTAAAGGAAAGACATGGGACAATGACAAATAAAACTTTATTTTTAGTGACCCAGGTTCAAAGCAGTTTCATGAATAAAATCTCCAGACCAGCAACATGGCGTACCTGTATTTCACACTGCCTTTTCTCTTGTAGTCTGTGATGATATTCAATAAATATTTTAAACACTCTGTGTACTTTATCATTGGCTGCCTTCATTTTGAGGTCTGTAGCATATTTCATCTGCATGTCAGAAAGAGTGTTGCTGGTTATAACTTTTTTTTTTTTTTTTAACAGTTATTGTTAAACAATCCAATGAAAATATTAAATCCAACGATTAATCCATCCCACTAAGTCGCTAGTCAAAGGACAGCGTTAAGTCTGTGCAATGATATGATTAATGTTGGTATGTCAATGTGATCTACGGAAGCCGAGAACGCTCACGTCCATATATTTTTTCATTGCCTTTTTTCTCGTGAAAACTACTTTTTATTTCGTAGTCTCGATATAACAAAGTCCGTTTTCTCGTGATGAATTAGGCAGATCATCACGGTTTAATACCATTTTTCATGCCATAGGGCCTTTAAATGGCAAAACGTGTTCCCTGACCGGGAATCGAACCCGGGCCGCGGCGGTGAGAGCGCCGAATCCTAACCACTAGACCACCAGGGATATGAGCCGTCGCTGATGAAGGTAGAAGAAGAATGACATGCAGAGAATAAAGGTCTGTCTATACACAAAAATACACAAAAACTCCCTGATGCAGTGTGTTGATTGTTTGTGTATTGTGTATTGTTTATTATTATTTTATAAAAAAAAAAATCAATTTCAATAAGGGGAAAGCAAAGGGAAGCCTGACAGACAAGATGTTTTAAAAGTCTTTGTTCTCTTTGGGATAATCTGGACGACATTTAACAAGTCTAAATTTTGTGTTTTTTGATCTAGCTTTTGTCCAGTGTGGTCAAGAGCTAGGAAAACACAATGTAATGTCCCTTTTTGTGTTTTCACAAATAGAATAAAGGTTTACCAAAGAGTAAGTGTGCTTTATGGAGCCCTTACCTCTCTGGAATAATCTACATCACATTTCACATATGTAAGTATTGTGGTTTGTGTTCAAGAGCTTGTCCAATCTAAAAAAAAAAGTGTCTCTCTTTTTTCGTTTCTTGTTTGTGCATTTTTACAAGTAGAACAGTATTTCATGAATCAGAAATGTGTTTTTTTTAATACACAGAATTCAAGCAAAGCAAATGTAAACAACAAACCAGTATTTATTATAATTATCCACATCATTCATTAACATAAATAAAAACAGCAACATAAGGTATACAGTGACGGGCATACAGTGGTGAAGTACCACTTTATCAGCACACCTCAGAAAGCATGCATACAGTAGTCAAACAACACAGAAATGAGGAAACATGTTCATTTCTGTGGCTAAAGCAGGCATCACACCAGATTTAAGGCACTTCAAATAAATACTTAAAGCTATAAACCACAAGCTTCCTTAATTAAACACTCTGAACATTTAACATTTAATAAAGGAAACAGTAAAATATTGCAATAAGTGGAAATGCTTTCAGGCTTTATCAAAATGTGGCATTGGGGTCATCCTGCAGTTGAAAACATGTACCCTGTACAAACAACACTGTGGGTTTGAGTCCAGCTCATGACTAGTCACATGTGATTTTCATATCTAAAATGTTGTGGCATGTTGACAAGATATTCTTCAGGGTGGAAAATAAGTGAAACAGAAATAAGTATCACTAGAAATAGCAGATTTTTTTGTGTGCACATCCTAGGCCATGTTCCTAGTGTGTGGCACATCTCTGCTTTAATTTTGAAAAACAAACTAACAAACAAAACAAAAACAGGAAAACCCAGTGTTCAAATACTGATTGAACAGAAACGCACACAAAACACAAAACACCATATGTGCAATGAAAGTCCAACAGTCTGACTCATCATTTAAATAAATAAAAAATGCTGAATTGAATTAAAATAATACTAATGTTAAGACACACTTAAAATAATTAAACTTCAACATGAATAAACATTGTCAAAGTAGGCAGTCTGCAGCCTGAATCCAGCAGCTCTCTGGAGAAATAAAGGCACTTATAAAAAAAAATCAACAAACAGGAAAATACAGAGCCCTCAAAGTCTTGAAAGATTTCTTTTCATCCTGCACGCACAGATTATGAACAAGCTACAAAAATATAATCTTCTATGACCTTAGGGGCTTGGTAGTAAAAGGCTGTTTGTGCTTCTCCTTTCTTCTCACTGGAGGACACATTTGTCTTTGTTGCTGTATTTTCTCCTCCTCATCTCTAGTCCACGCTCCAGTCGCTCGTCCTCCTCCAGTGCCCTGCACACACAAACACATATGAACATACTGTGCATATGACATTGACTTTTGGGAAAAGGAATATGTTGACCATCATTAAACAGAAAATTTTAAACAATGAAATAATGTGAAATATGCATGCAAATAAAGTAGTTACTCTTTCATTTTAAGAATGAACTCTCTTCCTCCTGTGACACACTCACCCTCTCTCCTTGGCGTCGATGTCTCTGATGATCTCGTCCCGCTGGTTGACCAAAGACACCAGTTCTTGGAGGAGAAGCTGCTCTCTCTGCTGCTGGGTGGACGACTTCTGCCAGTCTGCAGGACAGACCACAGTGCTTTCCATGTCATCATGTGCATTCAGGATGGTGAGTTTGAAGATTAAACATTTTTCTCTTTACTTAAAAAATGATCTGAACACTTGTTTCGAACCTTCTATGGCCATCATGACCCGCAGTTCTCTGGTCAGAAGCTCAAACCTCCTCTCCAGATCCTGCTCCTCTTGCCTGGAGACACAGTCAAGAATCAGGCAGAATAAAAGACAGTGTGTCGTACACGTGTGTACATGTGTGTACTGTTTGTGTGTGAGAGGTCTTACAGCAGCTCCAGATGGTCCTGTCTACGTATCAGAGCATTCTTCTTGTTGACAAGAGTGAACCATTCCTGGATCAGTCTCTCCTCTTCATCACGGTCACTTCCTGTACATGCAGGAAAGGAAAGGACTGTTTGTAAACAACTGTGTAATCTGTAAAAGGAAGATGATAACTTTCTACTGAATTTCTTTCTAATACAAAATCAGCATTCAAAATATCAGTGAGGGAATTTTGCAGTTTGGGTTCAACTTGAGTCTTAACCATCATACAACACATCCTCAGTCCACACAAATGGTTGACTGAGTGTGTTATTGATTTTGAGTTTTAGAGTAAAACCAAATAATCAAATACTGTGTTATATAAGTTTAAATGTGTAGGACTCACCTGTTTCCATGAGGCTCCGCAGTCGTCGCTCCACCACGGCGGCTCTGCTGTCGATGTGCTTCTGCTCCGTCTCCAACGCTGCCAGCTCACTCAGCACATACTGACTGGTGTCCTGCAGACACTGACCACAAGTCCCATCACGTACATACACACATGAAACACATGAACATACACAATGACAGACAGCCACGGGAAAAAGGGAGAAAGGAAATCAAAGGAAAGAGGGAGTTGGAAAACAGGGATGGGGAGGAAGGAAGGAAACAAGCAGAAGAAGACGGTCACAGGATTAGAGAGAGGCCAAAAGGATGGAAAACAAAGTGTCCCCTGATGAAATGCTTCATTTTTAATGAAAAAAGAGAAGTGAAGTGAGAAACACATTACTGACCATGGTCTCTGCCTCTTGTTTGGGCTCTGTCTCAGCTGCTGTCTGCAACTCTGCACAAACAACAACAATCATGTCAAAGAAGAGAAAGATGCAGTGCATTACAAAAAAAAAGTTAGGTTGATGTTTCATGAACCCACCTGTTTTATTAGTGTTTTCTGCCACTGTGTCTTCATCCTGAGGATCACAAAAGTGTATTTCAGCATCTTTGCTATAATTTCAAGCTTTACACACTTCAGAAAATAATGCTACAAGTAATTTCAGCTAAAAAGAAAGCGTTACCTTAGTTAGTCCAGGTTTGTCTGTCTTGAAAACTGACCTTGGTGGTGCGACTGGGGTTATTGACTCATCTACTAAAAGGAAATGGAACAATAATCAGTGAGATTTAGTCACCTTAAACAACTCCATTCAATTTAACTTTAAAGACTACCTCAGCAACAATCCAACTTAAAACAGTAATTAAAAACATCAAAATCTGCAAGTTTCTAATTTTTTTGAATAAAATATTATGAGTTTAGTAACAGTATTGTGTTGCACTTAAAAGATGAAATAAAAAAAGATGTTTTCTGACTCTCATATAAGGAGGAATATTTACAATCAAAATGCCATATTCATAACTGCATCACTACATCAATGGGCATCATTTTACACACATTTGCATTCAATTCAGCATGACATTTTGTTATCTGTGGAAACCTTGGGAAACCCACTAGAATCTTAACTGTGGTGTTGTTAACTTGATTTAATGATCTGTTTGTCTTTCTTCCTTGTCTCCTCAGCTCAGACTCTGCTACTTCACATTCCTAAGTTCCCTGGAGACTAACTAAGGTTTTCCCATTCCTCCCTTCTGCACTGCTGTCCTGACTTTATTCAGTTTGTCTGCTTTTTATTATGTTTGTCCTCTCTTTTTATCACATTTCCACACAATCCAGCTCTATGTAGACAGCTTAAGTTCTTTAGAATATGGTTTAAAGCACCGGGTGGGGGAAGAAAATCAGTCCTGAAAATAGCTGCGATGAAAAATAACAGGTTGATACCTTTGAGGACTCTTTTGGTCCTCGGTGGTGGGACGACCAGCGTGCTGCTTCCTCCTTCCTCCAGACTCACTCCTTCGTTCAGTCTGGCCATGCAGAAGGCGGCGGCATCGACATTAGTGGGAGCGGGACCGGAGAGGGCGAGGCCATAGCTGGACTGACTGCTGTTGTGCTCTATCTGCAGAACCCTCAGCTCCTGGTTGGTGAAGTGCGAGCGGATCTGGCTGAGGTAGGTCATGACTATGAGCCTGTCAGGAACGGACAGGAGAACCATGTCGGACGGCTCCAACAGCCGAGAGATGCCCAGCACCTCGAAACCATCAAACGCCTGATGTAGACAAAAAAGAAGCACAAGGTGAGCATAGAGGAGAGAGATGTGCTGACCTCACTAATGTGGTTTCAGTCATATAAACAGTTTGAATGACAGAAACACAGAGCTGTTCAGAGCAAAAAGCTCTCTGAGCAGCAGAAAGTAATGCAGCCAACAGTTTGCAGATTGTTTTTACCCTCTCTTTTACCTCTCCGGGCACATAAAAGTTGCTCTGGAGCTTGTTATCGTCTTATGCCATGTGGCAGGGAAACTGCACGCTGCTGTTCAGGACTGAAATAAGCATGCTCTCCTTATTCATGCAGAGAGAAAGAGGAGAGCAAAAAAAAGTCTACCAAGGAAACTTTCTGTTGTCTCCATCAGTGCTGCATTAAAACTGAATGATATGAAATTTCCTGCATATTGAGAGTACAGTTATCATTGTTTTTTTTTTGTTTGTACTTTTTTAGTTAATGTAAAAAGTGGAAACTGAACATGTTTGTGCATAAGTTTGAGACCTTAAAGAGGTAACCCTACTCTATTGTTGACTGACAGCAAGACCAACACTATCTCAACGGTGCAGTCAATACAATAATAATACAATATAAACATTAAATGGGGGAATTTATTCACAGCTGCACTCAGGCAAGATTATAAGGAAAAACCAAACACAGATCGATTAAATCAGAACTAAAACCCAACAATTTCTCTTTTTTCTGAACTTTGAATTCTAGACCTCAAAAGCAATTTATGTTAAAAGTAAACTATTAATATTCAATATAAAGCCCAGTATACAGGAAATTAATCTGAGCGTCTTACCCTTTTGTTGTTGAGCTTGATGTCATGAGCGTCTAACTGGTCAAAATCTCTGATGGGACAAAAGCAGTGGAGAATATATTAAGAACTTACAGAAGACTAACAGCATTTAAATGAGAAGTTCAGACCCTGATACTCTGAACCATCCTCAAGTACAACATGGAATAATGTTAAAATAATGTTAGAAGGTAAAAATATATTGTACATCATCTAGGAGACAAATGGGTAATTTTGTACATTTTGTCTGGATGGAAGTGATGAAGGATGGCACAGAAAGCTAGGCCATTTCTCCACGATGTGCTGAAGTTTGTGACCTTCACCCCCTGGTACCCACTGGTGATCTCCTGACACCACTGGAGGAGTGACTGGCTGGAGTTCACCAGGCCCTGGTGGAGGAAGAGGATGAGGAGAGGGGTTGAAGAGTGTGTGACATATTGAATGTCACACTTGAAGTGGACATGAGCGTTGTGATTATATTTACCTCAGCTGTTTCGTCCTTTCCATCAGCCTCCTCTCTGACTTTTGGAACTGGCTCAGAGGTTTTGATGTCACTGGTTTCTTCCTCTGGCAATGTGGGAAGCCAAGTTGTTTTCATCTCGCCGTGATGGGGTGAAGTGATGTGTGTGTCTGTGTGTTTCTTCTCCACATCGTTGGGAAGGTCAGCTGGTGGGTGTTTTAGCCTAAGACATGTGACAAAAAAAATAGACAAGACAGGTGATGAGTAAAAAAACAGACTTGGACCAGACTGAAAATAAGGAGCTCATCCAGGCAGCCTGGGTGTCAGCGTAGCCATCAGTCATTTGTAGATTTGAGCAAGAGACATGCAAGCTTCAAAAAGACCTCAGCACTGACTGGGTGTTAGAAGGCACCGTTAAAAAGAATAGGTAGTTAGATTTGAAGCAGGTCTATGCTGTTTGAATAATGTTTAATCATCACAGAACCAAGTGGATACACCAAACACTAAGATGTTTTTCTTTGGATATTCAGTTGAAAAACAGCCAACATGACAGCAATTCAACACTTTAAACTCCACATATCAACTCTGACAAGCAGGCTAATGCTACTGTCTCATACTTAACATGACACATCCGCTTTTAAATGCTGAATCGAGCTCCACAAGATGAAAAAATAGTAAAACTGGTGTAATTCCTCTCCAAGTCTCTGCATATCACACTCAAACACATTCAAGGCTTAGTGTCATTTTACAGAGCAGCACAGGTTGACGCCTCATGCTGACTTACACATCCTCCTCTCCCAGTGGCTCCTCTGTCTCAGTCAAAGATATTTCCTGCAGGGTACCAAAGTGTGGAATAACCGAGTGCTTACTGTGATCAATAAGTTCAGTGGGGATTTCTGACTGGCTTTTGGACTCTGTGGAGTCACAGTCAATGTCCCCAGGGGCTGGGATAAGGCGTTTCATTGTTTGAGAGCTGGAGGCAGGCGATGTTTCACCTGTCAGAAGCCGGAGTTTAGCCAGTAACAGCCTCTCCTCCTGTTGGAGCTGCTCGTCTTTGGTGAGACTTGGGTGATCAGGGGTGTGAGTCTGTGTGTGGAGGTTTTCCATTGGTGTACTGACACTCTCTGTTGGGTGCTGGCTCCTATTTAAGCTGGGGCTCTTGGAGGGTTTCACGTCTTTATCGTCCCCTGTTTCAAGACTCTTGCACGGATCTGTGGCTGTCTCTTTTTTTGTCTCATTGTGTATCTTGTCGATGAGTGTGTCAGTGTGTATCTCGGTGTGTTTTATGTTGGAGTGTATGCTAGTACTGTTTGTGCTCGGAGGAAGGGGCCATGGCACCACTGATGACTGAACAAGTTCTGCCTCCTCCAGGCTGTGAACAGTTTTTGAGTCATCATCTCTCTGTCCTTTCATTGGCTGTTTTTGTGCCTCATTGTGTTTGGGAGCAGGTTTGGCCCCAATCATCAGACTGATTCTTTCCTCCTGCTTAGACACTGAAGCAGGGTTAGGTTGAGGACCACCAGCCTGACTGGTTAGGGAGTCAGGAGGAGGATCTGGTTTATTTGGCTGACTGGCAGCAGAGCTCTGGTTAAGGCTTTGTTGACTGAAGGGGAGTGAGGAGGGCTTCAGGGTTACAGCAGGGGATGGACGGTCTGGGCTGAAGACAGAAAAGGAGATTTCAGAGCTGAGATGTTTCTAACAAAACTGACCAGTGTCCGTCATGCTCCGTCATTCTCCTCAGGCGACGTGCCACCGGCCATCTCATGCAGCCAGAGATCTGTCCTGTCACACTCACAAAGATCTGAAGAATTTCAAGCAACAAAGTTTGGGAACTACCAAATCCTGTTTTCCCCAAAGGCCTTCACACACCCACTGTTTGGATGACATTTTCCTCCAGACAGAGGTCTGGCTATGTGAGATTACTTTAAACAACAAATGTTAGAAAAGTAAAAAAAATGTGGGGCTCCACCAAACATGCTCCAGTTTCCACTGAACTGTAGTACTTGATGACCAAACCAGTCCATGCTACCTGACATGCTACTAAGCGGCACAAATACAAAGAACCAAACCGTCTGAAATTGTTTGATGCCAGCAATCTACTCACAATCATGGACAGAAACACATAGGAGATACTTTTTTACAATTGACCACATATTTAATGTGAAGGGCTTAATGTCTACATTGTGTGTCTGTAAGAAACAGATCCCAACATTGTAACTCGTGGGTTTTCAGGCTCCATTCTCATAATACCTTGGGGGATGTAAACAGCAGAATATGATAACATTGATTCAGTGAGTTCCTCTGTATTACAACTTGACCTTATTTGGACAAATCAAAAAGAAAGTCATCATAATAGATGACAGTTTCTGTTATAATTTGCACAAACTATTATCATTAGATAAGTTAAAAATGTGATCATAACAGGCAATGTGTGTTGTTTTACTGACTGTCTTTTGCTTTGATTTGCAAGTGAATTCTTTTCAAAGGATAGTGGAGGTAATGCTATTCTCAGTAAGTTATGACTGTGAGAAGGAGGAGGCAGGTACGTGAACCAAATTACAGCAAATTGGGCGCTAAGAGCTTTGAAGTACCATAATGAAGTCACCACAAATGCAAGATATAAAGTGGGAATTCCAGTTCCATTTACAAACAACATGGTAATGATACTGCTTGACTCACATGCCAACACACAACTCTTTCCTGGGAGAGAGCAACAGGAAAAGGCAAAACCCTGAGTAAATGAGGTACACTAATGTTAAGTGTATATTTCCCTGCAGACATTACGAGTTAAGTGTTGGTTACAGGAAGCAAACCCAAAGAAAAGCCACAGGCACAGTTCCATAATCGACAAGAGGCAACAAGCAAATCTCTCTTGTATAGACAGCCCCTCCTTGGTTACTCACCACTCTCCCCCTGATGCCATGTATCTCTCTCAGCCTCCCCCTTTACTCACCCTGCTTCCCCCTCCATGTACAGCTCAGCCAGCCAGATGGAGCCAAGATCCTCATGTCCTCTCTCATACTCCACCTCCTCCTCCTCCTCCTCTCTCAGCCACACTGGGATGGCACTAGATATGAGGTTGGCTTTGCCTTTTTTAACTGTTCTCAGAGCAGAATTATCCAGGGCTTTCTTGGCAGCAGAGTCACTGTCCTCAGTTTTATCTGATCTGGAATCAGGTTTACTTGTTGTTCTGGCCGCAGGGACTGAATCAACTTGTGTGGTTGGAAAGAGTTTGATTTCAGCATTATGGTTGATCTTTTTCACCGATTTGGGATCAGATTTGTTTTCTGACACTTCATTGCCCTCTGGCCACTCATCAAATGCAATATCATCCAAGTCTGCCTCTCTCAGTGGCGGACA
>OMNW01006927.1:1267-11549 GCA_900303245.1 Selene dorsalis | reverse complement strand
ACCAGGACCCGAACCGGGACCGGAACCGGAACCCGAACCGGGACCGGTAACCGAACCGGGACCGGAACCCGAACCGGGATCCGAACCGTGACCGGAACCGGAACCCGAACCAGATCCGGGATCCAGACAGGGACCAGAACAGGGACCGGGAACTGATATGTTCCGACGCTTCCGACGACATCTGCTGTATTTGACTTTTACATGGCTTTGAACTCTGGCTAATTTCCTTTCATAGACTTGAAAAGTGACATAAGTCAAATAGTCTAGCTACACACTAATCCAAAATGGCGCCCATGAAAAAGCCCTCACTTCACTAGTCGTGTGTTTTAATGCTTATTGTTTCACTTTGTTTCTTAAAGAATCTGAGGTGGGACATTGAATCATCGGGTCATCTAGTGGGGAAAGTTACAAGTACTTCTCTCTAAGTGTAGCAGAAAAGTGGTCCTCACTCCATCTGCACACTTATCTGGAGCTCACTATGATGCCCATACAGGAATGTGTGTGTGTGTGTGTGTGTGTGTGTGTGTGTGTCTGTGTGTGTGTGTGTCTGTGTGTTTGTTTGTGACTCACCAGCACTACAATGTCTTTCATGTGGTCGTACTCCTCGGGGTGAAGAAAAGCTGTGAACTCCTCCTTGTTGGCCTTCATGTCATTGTCTTGGTCGGCCATTTTGAATCTCCTCTCATCGCGAGCCATCATCTGCCTGTAGCTGAAGCCATCATCAGGATCAGGGTCATCTGGAAGAGAGAGGTTACAGCTTTGTATTGTGTGTGTGTGTCTGTGTGTGTGTGCATACACCTGTAGAAAAGCTCATTTGTGTCTGTATATACATTTCATGCAATGGGGATAGATTCAAATGTATAAAGTAAAAAAAATGTCTGCACTCATACCAAGAATGTATCCATAAGTAGCGTTCTTGTACTCCTCCCAGGACACCACCTCATCACCATTGAGGTCGTGACTCTTCCACTGTCGATCCACATCATCATAGATCCATCTCTTCTGAGCGTGTTTGATCCACCTCTTCATCTCCTCAACAGTCACATAGCCATCCTTATCTTCATCTATACGTTCAACCAACATGCTGCAGAGAAATATCAAACATTTAGGTCATTACTTTATATATGTATGCCACTTTATATATCTGTACTCCCCTGTCAGGTGAAACTAACAATGTTATTACCACAGTGGCTGTCAATCCATTTACATTTGACATGCAAAATTACCCCAGCCGCTCCTTGCTCTCCTCTGGTGTGAGCTGGTCAAAGGTCTTGGCCTCCTCCTGTCCCAGAAAAGCTTCATGGTCATAGTCAAAGTTTTCCGCATCATCGTGCTCTCGGTTACTGAGGGGATCATCATGGTGAACACGGTCCTTCTTCTCTGTGGGTTTGCTGGTGGCGTAAACCACACAGAGCGCAAAACACATAATGAGCGGCCGTAACTCCATCCTACGTATGTGCAAACACCGTCTGGACAAGAAGTACAAGTGGTTATTACAAATACAAATGCATTCTGGTTAACAAAAGAAACTCTGTAGTGTGTGCATGTCCTAGTATATCTTGCATTTTTCAATTCAATAGACAGATCGTGTCAGCACTACTTCCAGCTTTTGACTAGTGGCAGTGACTCAGAGTGCAAGGAACTGCTCCAGCTATGGAGGAATTGTGAGGCTAATCTGCTCGAGCTGATGCAATCCCTTCATTTATTTCACTTGTGTTACTTTGTAGCAGTTGGCATCCCATATATTTCATCAGCACCAGCTCAGCCATTCTCTTTACATAGATATTCATCATTCACACACAACCATCTTCTGTTTTTCTAAAATAATCGCACTAGTTTATAAACTACAATCAGTGATTAGTTCATCTGAGACAAATAAAAACTAGTACTTCTGATATAACAACCCTGCAAAACATTTCCTTGTTCATAATGTTCAGGTTAAGTTTGGGCTATTTTAGAGAGATGTTGAAATGTTTGACTGGTACTGTTTAACCCGACCGTTTCACAATGAGAAATGTTTTGAACATTTAGTTTCACTTTCAGTAAAACAAACTCTCCACACAATTCTGTTGAAAGCACCACAAACTGCTTCCTCGAAATGAAAATACTCCCTACAAACCGAAACCTGTTGATATTATTTATTACAGGTCTACTGTCTCTGATTGAATTAGTAAGCTTTTTGCCAAGCTTATAAACTGAGAGGAAAGAATGAGAAGAAAGTTAAATGCAAAAGGTACATCTTCAACTAATTCTTTCAAACAAATCTAGACTGAATTAATGAAACAAACTATTCTCCCAAATACAGAATATCTAGAAATCGCCCGCCAGCAAAAACACACTGAGATCCTGCTGTTGGTGCAGCATCAGTGCAGGATTCAAATTATTATCTTGCACCATTTGACTATCTTTCTCTTGTTAAAATAGGGTCACCGCTACCTTGGCTGCTTTGCCGGGAAATCACACCGTCTGTCTGCTCTCTTATGCAGGTCGCGACGCCGTAAATCTTTCCAGTGCCTTTGTATTATGAGAGAGTAGCGACACTTTGAGAAAGTTATTCCCAAATGCCACGGTTTCTATCCAAAGCCAAGGTTAGAGACTACAGACTGGCTAACCTAGCGTACCGCTAGTTTTAATGTCTGGTTTTTAAGCGTCCGGTAAAGACAGGCAGAAAACTACTTAACAGTTCGTGTTCGTGTTCTTTGTAAACATTAACTATATGACAGTCACATTCAAGTCGCTTTTTGTATTTTAAGATAAAATTTCGCAGGACAACTCACCGGTGTCTTCAGGGAAGTTCGTCGTTTCGGCTTTAGACCCTCCCCTCGGAAACACACCCTTACACTTCCTGTGCTAAAACACCAACCGACCAATCAGGCTCCGAGAAGGCGAGTGCCATGTCGCTCGTTGATTGGTCCACTTCAAGAGAACATCGGTGATTGGATTGGCCGAGAACCGCCACGTCCTCAAAGGCAACAAAACCCCGTTCATTCATAAAACTGACACCACAGTGACTCTGACACATGCAAGCTGCTCTGTGAACAGTGCTCTTACTGCTGATCGTTATAATGTAAAAGGACAAACACCGTGAAATACAAGAGCAATGTTATTTATTCAACAATTTATATGTAATGTGTAAAGTATATAAAGAATGACTGGCAATATAAATAATTTACAAAACAAATGGCTCATTGTCCAGGCAGATTCCTGTGTAGGGCTGAAATTGAAGACATCCAAAATAGTGCACGATTTCAAATACAACCAATTGCTCAAAATGATGTCACCAAATATCTACAAAGTCTCACATTTGAAAACACTGAAACACATTTTTATGCCATTGCTTGCAAAATGATTCAACTATCAGAACAGCTGCAGATTAGTTTTCTGTTGATTGACTGATCAGTTAATTGATCAGTTGTGTTAAGTAGTTGTTTATTTCCCTCTGCTAGTTTAATTCTTGACATCAGAGAGGCTCACTTCTTAACCACCGAAATGAAACCACACCACAGTTCAGTAAGTGCTCATCCCAAAACTCTCTTGGTGTGTGGCTCTGAGGGGAATAGATTTATATGTTGAACTGCAAAAGCCTGTCTCCCCTCCCTGGTGCCATGATTAAGATGTATGTAAACTGTGTTAAATGTGAAATTATCTTAATTCCAAGGCCGAGTAAAAATGAACCACTGTATATGTTTCTGGAAAACGAGTGTAAGATGTTGTACAAGATTTACAGTTATCACAACGTTCCTCCTTGTTACTGTATAACTGTGACTCACAGACAGTCCTATACAACCTCACAGATGCTGGTGTCTCTGCATGTGCATAGCAAGATCATAATTAAGTAGACCTCCACCTCTCAATCCACTGCTGAGTCATCTAAATCTGTTTGGTCCATCTCTTCTTCTGCCTTTCCCTGCTGGTTGTCGTCTTCCTCTTGACTGGACTGACAGGTTGTGTCCTGTGTATCACCATCGCCGCTTCCTGTTGGGACAACACAAAAAAAGCCACATTCTGGTTTTAACAAGACACACTGATTCATAGTGGTCCTACAAAAGCAGCAATATATAAAAGCGTATGCCATAGAACATGAGCAACATAAAATACATTACAGCAAAGTCGTCACAACAGACTGTGTCATGTTGACTTTCGCTGTTCTGGCTGACCTGTGCTAGTTTCGCCCTCTTTTTTCTCAGTGAGGAAGATTCTCTGCATCATCAGCTTTTTCACAGTGTGGCACGTGTACTTGAGCTCCGGGTTGCTGCCTACTTTTCCCGCTTTTTCTGTATGTCAAAAGGAAGCACTTTAAAAAAGACAAACTCACTGAAACACAGCACACAATCATAATATATGGATCAGCGCGTCACCTGTCTTTGGCCCCTCCTCGAACAGGACACAAGTTCCCATAGCATCTTTTATCAGGGAAGGAGTGAAAGTAAACGTGTGTGAGTTAATGCAGGCTCTCTTAGGGCTGATAAAATGGTTTTGTATAAAATCTCCTGCAAAACAAAATGGTAGTAATGTTGTTGATTTTAGGTCCAGTCTTACCTTCATATTCTCCTGCAAAAACGTACTGTCCAACCTGCATCATGGGCTTCTCACTGTCAATATCCTTTAACACAAGGAACACAAATGGAAAAACTAAACCAGTGAAATTTGCAGTGGGAAACTTAACAGAGATGTGAATGCACAGTGGTGGCATGGAGTGGTCAGGCTCCCTCTATTGTCACTCACCAGTATCTTGCATGCGCCCCGACATTTGGATATAAAGTCGTTATTGATTATTCCTGAGAGCTCCACCACAACAAGCTGCTCCTAAACACAAAGTACACACGAGTTTCTTTTACTACAGCGTTGTAGACAATGACTGTACCCTAATAATAACTTTTTATTTTGGTTTAATACGTTTTCCAAAAATCAAAAGAGCATAGGAGAGGAAATATGATTGATATAAGACCAAATGCCAAAATTATACGTAATTTAGTTTAGCGGTGTAGCTAGCGTGGTAGCATCGTGATGCTACGTTGATACTGTTCTCTAGCAGTTTTGTCATTTCATACCTCCTCTTCCCATTCATCCTCCATGTTCAAAGTCCTGGAATGAAAGGAGGACACAATAACAATTAAAAGATTGCTCTCGCCAGATACAACCCAGAGAAAACTAACATAATCCGTAACCGTACAACGTTTTGAACAACTTCCGCGACTGTACGGTGGCCGAGAAGACGCCTGCAATGTTTTTGCTGCCCAGCTGGTTTCAGTTACAGATCCCGACCATTAAGGGGCGCTGTTGCTCAGTTTTAGAGACATGGTCAACCGTCACCCCATTTCGTATGTATGTATGTATGTATGTATGTATGTATGTATGTATGTATGTATGTATCTATCTATCTATCTATCTATCTATCTATCTATCTATCTATCTATCTATCTATCTATCTATCTATCTATCTATCTATCTATCTATCTATCTATCTATCTATCTATCTATCATGACTGGATATAGATGGACTAGATATTGGCTACCTGTAGGCACACTCATCTACATCTAGCATTAATGTTATTAATGTTCTCCTGTAGGAGGCCAGCTAGCTGGAGTGATGAGATGAGATGAGATGAGATGAGACGAGATGAGACGAGACGATACACTTTATTGATCCCCAAGGGGAAATTCATCTGTCAAAGGCAGAGGAAACAAAAATGGAAAAAATCATGCACAAACATATCCAACAAAAAATGAAAATTTGAAGCCAGAGAAGAAATGCTTCTAAATAACAAGCACAATCAGGAAAAATATTGACAACTAGAAACCAAACTGTGTGGTGCAGAACATAAACGGTACCATCTGATTTAAAAGATCAGTTTTTCAGCTTTGCTTTGTTTGGACGCTCACTGTGGTCTGTAACATGTCAACTCACCTATTCCCGATAGATACACACAAATAGTAAATATCTTCAAACCTCAAAGTCTGTTTCTAATGCTGAGTAAAAGCAAAATGATTAAAAACTGAATTTCATGGACAAATAATGTATGAGCTAACGCAATTACAATTCAAAGAGGTGTCTTCAATTCTATCATCCAGTTTATTAGATTGGGTTTCAGCAAACATTATATGTATTTCAATTCAAACATGTACCATTGTAGTTTCAGGCAAACAAGATTTAAAACTGGGGAATTCTTCACTAATTGAAACAGGGGCGTTCTGGGTTTTCATGCCATTTATCATTCTGTTATCACAATTTTGTGTATATATATATTTTGGCATCAAAGTTTTCAACTTAACTTAATATACACACATGTATTTACATAATGTATCAGAAACATAATATCTTTTGATAAATTTGAAATATAACATGCATTCAATTGTCCCGATTAATGATCATACTTATTGATCCTTAGGAAATATCTCTTTTTGCTAGCTCCCCTCCACACAGGGGTCAGGGATCAGGGCTCAGGGTCAGCTGAGGGGCTGGCTGGGATTCATCATTCTGAAGGGAAACATCTCTCTGGCTGACATAAATAAGTTGCACTTATTTATTTACTTGCAGATCTACTACATCGACTATCAAATAATTTCGAGGGGCTTTAACACGTGTGTGATTCAATAAATGTAAACAGTCCGATGGTGTGAATTGCCATTTAACTTTTTTAACATTTAACTGACATTGTTTTCTTCATATTCAGAAAATGGCCGGGAGATTTAATATGGAAGTGTCTTTTTTGCTCCTAAGCTTTCCTCTCAGTGGGCTTGGAGGCAACAATAAACCGAGGAATCGGGAATGAGTGCCAAAAAGGTCAACGTGTGATAACACTCTCTGGACTAACCATTTATATTTACATTTGCAGAAAATAATCACTGCCTATACAGCTCATACTGACAGCCTGTAGAAAAATAGCACAATATCTGATCAATTTATTTTTTCTATTATGAAAAATATTTTAACAGAACTAATGAACATTGGTGAGAATACCGAGATGTCTGTGCAGGTGATAGAAAACAAGGGAGGTAACAGTTATGTGGAGCTGCTCGGATCCTGACAGGCTTCGCAGGCGGCAAATACCTGAGTAAATGTAAAGCCGGTTGACGCCGACCGTGCCTCTTCCTCAGAGAGATGGAAAAACATAATATTTTGAATCAGAATCAGGCAAACCAAATTAAAGGGCGTGCAAATCCCCCATGAGCCTTCTCCCTCCCCATTTCTGGCCTATCATCTATCTCTGGACCATGGTGGGGTTGTCATGTCGACCGGCCCTCAAGTTACTATGACAACGGCTCAAGGGGAAGCACTTGCTAGGGAGGTTATTGCCTCCTTTGGGACATAAGAAGGACAGGGGGAATGTGAGCGGAGACAAAGATAGAGGGACTTACAGACACCAAAACGGCTTAAATGAAGGGAGAGGTCAAATTGGAGTGTGCTGGCTTGAAGTGTGTTTGTGTGTGTGTGTGTGAGGCCAGTTCACAATCAAAACCACATGGAAATGGACCTGGTGTGTAAAGTCAGCGTTTCCCCATTGAATGTTTGGATGCACTACAAAGTTTTCTTTCGAGGGCCTGAGCTGCTCCAGTCCATGATGTATTGCACTTCCTCCTTAGTGCCATACCCTGGGGCAGAAAAGGGCGGGGGCAAGGGAGGGTGAGACATTAAGGACCCTCCAAGGTGTCAGATGGGTCCCCAGCTTCCCCCACATTTTGTCATATAAATGTCATAAAGACAAGTTTGGAGTTGAGGAGCTTTTGGCTCTCCTCCTGCCTGGGGGGTATCACAGTGGTTAATTGCCCCATTAGCAGTGACAGGGTAAATTGGTGGAAGGGCTAACTATATATTACAATGAAAACAACAACCTCTGGCATACACCTGAGGGCATGGAAGGCATGGTGTATTTTACAGTATGGCCTGGGCAAGTTAAAGTGTGTGTGCGAGTGAGAGTTTGTGTCTGCATTTAAATTTGAAATGTAAATGTACATTCACACGAGAGCTTTAATACTGGTAAAATATTAAAATTCTATATTTATCACTACAGAAATAAACTCCCAGTGCCAGTCTAGAAGAGCAAGTCCTCTCATGTCTGTGCTGAACTTTCTCGAGGCGTGCATTTACACTAATCAGGAAAATGATTCTATTCTATCCTGGAAAATGTGACTTGGGTTTTTCAGAAGATAGTGCATTTATATGTACATTAATTGTGAGATAAAAACATGCAGTGCACGGCACATTCCCCTCACACAAACATAGACATTAAATGCGTGTGCACTTATATTCACCTGCCTTTTTATTGTTGTAAATGGGGCCGATAAAAATGCACTTGCAAATTAAAATGGAAATAGAAATCAACAGCCACTGATGCAAATAACATGAGTGGTCATTTGAAAACATTTTATTACTGTGTCACAGCACCTTAGTATAAACTTTTAAGATAATTTGATTATGATGAAATTCATGGGCTGCATTCATTGTTTAAATCAGAGCATTTTTTTTATTATTATTCCCCATAACCTCACAACTGCTTAGGTTTTACATACAGGAGCTATGCTATATATAGATGTGTTGTGAATATATTTGAGATTCAAAACCCATAAACGTGAAAGGGCGAATAGCTAAACAGCAGGTCTCCATGTTACCTGAGCTCCAGTTTTACATTTGATTTCGGGCGTTCCTATCATAGGATATATTGTAGGATATATTGTTGTGTCTGCACACACACACACACCCAGTACAGTGCGGTGTAGAGCTGACTTTAAAATTATATCACCCCCACTCTCATTGTCTTTTGCTCATAAAACGACATAAAATTGTCACCGTTCTTAACTGCAGCCATCACAGCAACAGAAAATGTCCATGTAGACATAAAGACACCTGAACAGTCCCCTGATTTATGTCTGTGATAACCTACGCGCTTTGCTTTGCTGGCCAGACAGACAATCACTTTAAAAGGTTCTCCAATCATAAAATAATTATTAGACGTCCTGCAAACACAGGTCAAATTATTTTCATCAGTGTGTGGATTTTACATTTCTAGTAGCCATAACACAAATACAAGAAAATGGCCAAACCAAAGCAGGACAGAACCAGAATCTGAATGTTAATCCACTCCAAACTAACATAACGAAATATCATTAATATTCATATTCCGATATGGCCTTGTTGTGCGGTTGTTTCACGCAACACTAAGCTGATAGTAACCTTACTGCAGTCAATGCTATAGCCTTTCTTTTACCTCCTGTGGTAGATAATCTAATATTTCTTATTTTACTGCAACACTGAAGCAATCCATCCCTGAAATTGTATTTTGACAATTCTTAAAGACGGAGGAGCAGCTCTGAGAGTCACAGACAGATATAATATTTGATCTTACAAATAAAAGCAGTTTTCACCTTCTAAAACATGGACGATCGACAGATTGCACATCCAGCGTGAAAATCACAATGGTATTATCATAACAATGGGCCTAGAAGCCGAGTGGCGAGGATGGGACTTTGTCCTGACAAACACAGAAATGGACTCGTCAATTTAGGCGTAAGTAGTATTTTCTTTTCCATTCAGAGAAAATCAAACAGCAAACCAACATCCATAACCCAGACCTCCAGCCTCAACCTGTCCACTTCCAAAACAACGGTGGAGCAACGTCTCATCTCAAACACCTAAGATCTTAAGAGACTTTCTTTCTTTCTTTCTTTCTGATTTAAGCATTCATTTATTATATCTCTTTGTCTGACCTAGAGATGTGTTGCCAAAATCTGGCGAATGCAAGCTACAACTTTTCTTCAAAACAAGTTATCACATAAATCTCAATAATCCATAAAGAACAGAGACCTAGAGTGCGATTCCAGTGTAGGACGTATAATGCACAGTTCTTTTGAGCGTCACACCCCTGATATCAAATAAAACAATCATTAAGATATTTCTGAAACAGTTCTGCGCTGTGTGTCTGTGGTCGTCAGTAGCAAAACACGGTGGTGTCGCATTTTGTGTCAGATTTTCTGCCATCACAGTATTCTTCTGAAAAAACGACGTTGTGCTTAAATGTTTTGTGTAAACATTAATTTTATTTAGACTTGTGATGATCTCTTTTTCTGCATATATATACACACATATACATATATATATGTATATCATATATACATTTTTTTAATAAACCGAGATTTGCTTTAATATCGATCAAAAGGAGAGAATTTCCAGCCACATTATCAATTCCTGTGAATAAATTCAACCCTTCTGTTGTAATTTCTCCCACTTTTTTTTTTAATAAATATTTTTCCTTTTTTTTTTCTATATGCGTCCCCGGTAGGCTCT
>OMNW01006922.1:35764-49615 GCA_900303245.1 Selene dorsalis | reverse complement strand
TATTAGTACAGTACTTCTGTGTGATTCTGCTGCCACCTGGTGGTTACTCTCTGTGTCTACCTATCAGGGGCCAGCATCCGGAAGCCAGGGGACACCTGAGCGAAGCCCTGACAGAGGACACGGGGGTAGGCAACAGTGTGGCTGGAAGTCCCCTGCCCCTTACCACGGGAAACGAGAACCTGGACGTGGCCATCGTCATCCACCTGCAGTACTGTAATCACCTCATACAGGTAGAGCTCCATCGAACACAAGGCAACATCGAATGGTTTCGTCAGCGCGAAATCAATCAAAACATTTGTCTAACGTTTGGTTTGTCATGCATCAGCTGTTGACGAGCGGGGTGGGCGTGTGGCAGCGTCGCAGTCTGCTCCTCAAACTGTCCGGACAGACTCAGCTGTTAGAAGAACTGGCAGAGATCAGCGTGGACAGACTGGGAGCGATCACATCTGCTGCTGATGGTAGGCGTTTACTGTTGCTGCATGTGTCGTATGTATCAGGCAACATTATGCTTATGTCACACCTCTGGGCAGCCTAGATGCATGATAAAATAATTACACCAAAAACAGTTGAAGGTCTGTAGCATCTGACTTCCTGTTCTCTCTCAGTCCTTCCAGGCCTCGCAGAGCGCCCGGAGCTGATGACACTGTGGTCAGAGTGCAGCGGGTCTGCAGGACTTTTCCACACCACACTGGACAGAGTGTTCAAACACATGAACCAGCGCTACACGGCAGTGCTGCAGGAGAGACACCCACACAGCACTGACACAGGTTGGCTCATCCCTATTGTCTCTCTGCAAACAGACCAGAGGTTATACTTTAAAATTCATCTGGTTTCAACTGAGTCACTTGTTTAGCTTTGTGAATCAGTAACAGATTTAAATATGTCCCTGGGGAGAATCGGGTCTCACGTTTGCTGATTTTTCACCTCTCCTTCTCTCCAGTGGTTGGTGTTGTAGTGGGGGAGATGGTCGACAGGAGTGACTTGGTGACGTCACACGACCCCCTGGCCTCTGCTCTGTCCCAGGACGTCCTGACCGTGTTTCAGTTCCACAGCTACATCCTGCAACATGAGGTGCAGGACATGGAGACACACCTGCTCCACCTGGCCAGAGAGGGTGAGCAAAAGTTGTGATTCTGCCTTTTGTTAGTAACTAATATAAGCACTGATAAATATTTAAATATGTTTATATCAAAGACAAAACAATGTAAAAAGGTTTGACCTTTTACATGTGTGTGTTCTGTTTCTCATGCTCAGAGGTGTTTGTAAAGGCGCTCTGCAGTGGGGATTTTCCTCAGTGTCAAGCAGAGATGGACGTGGTGCCTGTGTCATCCCTGTGGCCTAAAAACAGCACCCTGAGGGCCCTGGCCTTCCTGCTCACTGCAGACGACCCTCAGGTCAACAAGGCAGCAGCCGACTACCTCTCATCTGGAGCATCACGCAGCCACTTCAGGACCAGGGTGAGTGGTGCTACACAGGGTGCATAAGTGTTTTTTACACCACTTATACCATTTCAGTCCGTCCTGACAGATTCTGCATGTCGTGTTTGTGTGTGTTTTCAGGCTGTGGAGTGCTACACCCAGGCTCTGTCAGAGGCTGGAGTTCAAAGCCAGAGGGCGGCTTGTTCAGCTCTCAGCTGTCTGCAGGTCAGTGGCCTCTTGCATCATCTACAGCTGGGACACTGGTTTATGTCTCGGCACGTGTGTCTTGAATAAAATACTCAAAAAGTAGAAAACAGAACTGATGCAAAGAAATGTATTTCTAATGTGTTTTTACAATCAAACTGGTTTACCATTTTATTGATGTGCAATATTACACATATGTACTGTAAAAAGACAAACATCTTTAACTTGACTGTCATATTCCTGTATGTCCTTCCTGTGTGTCTGCAGGCGGTGGAGAGCATCAGGGCAGTGGTAGCGTTGTGTGACTCGGCTGATGAGGAGCTACGCCATGTCGCCATAGAAACCCTGCTCACATTTGGTGAGTAAAGAAGTTTATCAAAGTTAAATATTGGATCCTATATATAGGAATTATACCAAGTTTCAACCATTCTACCAGGATGAATGTGTTTTTTGCTGTTTTCTTGAGATTCAAATCATTAAAGATGATTTGTTGCCTTTATTGGGTGTAGAGCAGAAATGTGTTGTCCACATAAACAGCACAAGGATGTCGTTGCAATCCAAGTTATAGTGAGGTATTTGACACCGCAGAGCGATAACACTTTGTGTTTGTCGCAGGTGAGGAGGGGCGGTTGGCCTACGAGCAGTTGGACACGGTGCCGGGGGAAATTATCCGCCTGGGCACACGGCGAGGGAACGCCGTCACCACGGCCTTCTGAGCCAACCGTGCCACTGAGAAGATCACAGATAACTCCCCTGCTGGGGGACGCACTGCCTCCTTAGCTCGACACAACCACTGCACTGTTAGTCACTGATCAGTTTATTGATCTGCGTATTGGGAAAGACCTCTAGATCTCCACGCAGCCACATTAGATCACTGTTCTTACTGATACTGCCTCCTAAAAGGAACTAACACCAAACAAACTGTATTAACCACAAAGACACACACACACACTTATATATACACAACTTCACCTCCAATTTCACACAACCCCACACACCCACACCCACCCCTCGTCCCCCTGCTTTCTGAGCCAGGCAGACTGGTCACGGTGAGTTTTAGATCGAGAACATGAATTTGACTGGACGCTGAAGCTGCTGGAAGCTGCTCCAAAGAAAACTGGGAATTTGAGCAATGCATCTTCACCCCTCACACAACCTCTGTCAACAAGCTAGCCACCACTGCACACAACACTTGTTATCACTTATTCACTGATTAACCGTCACCTTGGCTGTTACAGAGTCCGTTGTGTCACGCAATATACTTACTATGATCTTTGTATAATCACTGTTTACCACATGTTTAAGTCGGTGGTTTCGCATTAGAGATGTTTATTTGGTGCTTTTGGATGATTTGCACTGTTGTATGGCATGTAAATATGGCATATTTTACACAGCCGGTGTAATATATGTGGTTGTATTCAAAATGTATTTTTAAGTTGTGTTTTCTAGTACGTTCCATTTTGAGTTTCAGGGATTCTTGTATGGTCGAAAGTGTGTGTTTTGTGGCAGGGAGGACCATTAATAAGTGGAGAATGGCTTCTTGGAGTGAGTGACGTAGTCAGTGGGTAAAGAGCAGTTTACAGTCTTGAACAGATTTAGACCTCAGTGGAGAGAAAGGAGAGGAACAACTGAGCGCTCCAGGTTCACTGTCTCAGCAGTTCACGTCTGAGTTTCTTCATACTCGCAGTTGAACAAGTGCAATTTTTCTGTACATAGCTGACACAAGAAGACATTTGATAAAGTCAGCCTTGACCATTTGAGCCTTGTTGTCGAGCAGGCAGGTTCCACAGATACTTTCTTTTATAAATGTATTTTTCCTACCAGGTGTGGAGCCGGTCAAGGGCAATAAATTCAGCTGGGGCGCGTGAGAATGCACTTTCTCAAAAACTGTACAGAGAGGAGACAGAGGAGGATCCTATAGGTGTAGCCTCACTTTGGGCTAACTGCACATTCATACAGTATGTGAGCTAATAGCACCAATAGAAATTAAGCTTTTATTATGAGAATCTGCAGAATGAAGTGTTACTTGGTACTTCTTGGGTCTGCAATGTGGGAACACTGACCCGGGATACACTTATAATTCCAACTCTTCTCATTGTAACTGTACTACTGAGTCTAGTGAGACAAAAAAAAAAACTCACATTTGTTCTCACATCTTATTTATTATTTACTCCATGTAATTCTAATATTCTTTGGGATTATACTGTAATAGTGCAGATGACATTGTTATGTAAATGAATTGTATATTTATGTTCTATTTTGGATCAGGTCCAGGATTTGAAATATAGTTTGTTTAAAGAGGCCTCTGTGTTATTACCGTATTCTCATGCTTAACTTTAATTGGAGTTTATTTTGAAAGAATTATATTAGATCAATTATTATTTTGGAGAGGATAAAGATTTGCTCATAGTCTAATAGTGTTATAGATTTCTTTTCCCTTTAACGTCCCAAACAGAAAGGGACGTCATATATTAGAAATGTTATTTTATTGTTTAGATTTACTGTAACCAAAGGCAAAATTAATTTTAAAATTGTCTTTTAATAATAAAGGCTCATAATTCATTGGAGAATGTATTTTAAATACAACATCTGCATTTTGGCCAGAATACTCAGACTTATATTTAGAAGCACAACTTAAACAAATGAGACAAACCCTTAATATTATGAATCTAGATACATTTGGTTCTAACTGCACAGTCCAAAAGCCATAATGATTAAAAACCAGTGGTAATATTTTTATGAAATGTATTTTTTTCTTTTGTATTATAATCTGTAAATGTGTGAAGTTGTTACTAAAAGCTGAAGGTGTTAAGTTTTTTTTTTTTTTCCTTTTCTATACCTTTTGCAAAACATTGTCCACATAAAGTACAGCAGCAGTATTTTGGTCTAGTATCTAATTCACCCATTCAAACAGCGTGTATTTTTTTTTTCTCCTTTCTACAGACTTGTAGTTGACCAGTGTTAAGTTGATTTGTTGACTGTTCAATTCCTAATCACCACACAGTACAAGTTTGCAAAATGTGCACGTTTTGATTTAGAGACTGGTTTTAAGAATAACTTGGTACACTTTTGCTAAAATTGAACTTCATCCATTTCTGTGGTCATTAGCTTCAGTGCTCAAACATTTAATTGCATACTACTCTTCTCCATTGTGGTTAGCAGTGATTCCTCTGCTCATCAGAAGTTGCAATAAATTTTATTTTTGCATAATTAAAATAACGTGGATATCTTGTTTTTGACTTTGGATTTCACAGAGACAAATATTATTTTTGGCAGACATGAACAGGAGCTATACTGTTAACAGCATTGTTTTACTTTAACTTATTGTAACATTTTATTGTTGCACATCATGGTTAAACTGAAGTAACAAGACAACCGTTTGTTGTTTTTTTTAAAAAGCAGGGGTTTATTTTACAGATGCTTTATATACACAGCTGTGATACAATATTGTACAATTTTTACAGTAAACAAAAACTCTTGAAGGCCATGTTTTAAATAGGCACAATTGCCTCAAGCCTCCAAAACAAAACATCCAAGCATGAGTGAAAAAGAACCTGCATCATTTTTCAGTGTTGGCAACTGAGGTCACCCTACACAAATTCAAAATATCCTCCATGAAAGGTTAGCTTAACATTTCTCTTGACCAAGAACTGATACATTGAGCAAAAAACCAAATGCAGTGACTATAAAAATCAGTTTGTGTTCAATGCTTAAAATTTAAAACATTACAAGTTAGAGTCTGAACATAAAATTACTTTGAAAAGGCAATATGTTGCTGTCAGATACACTTTGGCTAAAAGCCAATGACCTGTATAGAACAATCAATGTCCCATGACATACAAGAATTGTCAGTTAATCCTCTCCTGAGGCATCTGCTTGTTCACTATCTGAGATCTCGTCTTCCTCTGCGTCACTCTGATTGTAATCAGAGTCTTCATCTTCACTCTGACCCGCCACTTCATCCTCGTCCACGTCAAGGGCAATGTCTTTGAGTTCCTCCAGATTGTCTGGGCACTTCCCAGTCAGCCTCTATAAAAAGAATATAGAGACATGAAGTTTACATCAAGTACCAGAACATCACTCAGTGTTATTGTTTCAGTTTACTGATCAATGGAGCAAATTAGTGCATACCAGTATATCTGACCAGGCAATATTTACTGTAAATTCAAGGATTAAGAAAGAGCTCAAGAAATTTAAGGTATTTGCCCCTAGGCCATGTCTGATTACAAAACAATAATTCATGTCACAAAGATATACGACTTCAAAATTCAGTACCATACACATAGTGATCAATAAACATAACACTGCCAGTGTTCCAAATCTTACTTCAATCATATCAGCCATGTATTGTACGTGCTGTGCCAGTTCTTGCAACTCTTCATTCTCACTCTTAAGTTGTGTGATCTGTTCCTCTTTGGCCTCGATGTCTTTGTGCAACTGGTTTAAGAAAAAGAAAACATTAAGCATGATGGACAGGAGTTAAGTTCTTGTAAACTGTTCAATATAGTGCATGTCAAACTGCTGCACTAGAATAACCTAACGCATTCTGGAAAAAAATAAGTTGTAAGACAAAGTATAAGGCCCAACTTCAAAATTTCCAACATAATGCCTCACTGTAAAGAAAACAAGCTCAATTTCAGCAGGACTAGCACCTTCAGGATAATTTCTTTGAAAGTTCAACTGATTTCAGTGTGTGTACTTGGGTGCAGAGTTACTTCAAAATTCAGTGCCAGCTGTCCTGGAGCCAGCTAAGGTTGACAGGAGCGTGGGAACAGCTCAGCTAGCAGCTAAACATTAGCCACCTCTCAGTCATTAACTCACCTTTTCGTTCTCCTGCAGAGCGTTGTACAAGGCTTTCCGTCGTTCCTCTGCGACCTCTTTCCAGTAGGTGGAAGGGGGTGTTTCTGCAACAGCAAAAGGTTGAAGGTCAAGATAACATGAAGGGCTCAGACCCCATCATTTTGTGATTAGCTGTGCACCCATTATCAGTCCCACCTACCTTTGACCATAAGTTCATATGCTTCAGTTGACATGCCATCTGTTAAACACTGAGTTTCTTCTGTCTGAGTGGATTTGACCTCTACTTTCACCCTCTTGGGCCCTCGACTTTCTTCTATGCTCCACTGTTTCCGTTTGGGGATGACCTTCCCTGCCTATAGGGAAAAGTTTTTAAGACACAAAATGAGTATGGAGCACTGTCAATAAAATATTCCTATACCAACAGTAACAGAACTATCTGAACCAAATGTCCAGTTACTACATACCTGAGCTGACCTCCCCATATCTCTGTTGGCAGCTGAGAGTTGGAGGGTCTGCAGGGTTTGCCTGGGAGGGCCCATTGCTTTTTCAGATGGTGTGAAAAAGGTCTGGAAGAAATAAAAAAAAAAAAAAAGCTAAAAATTAGTGATACCTTATAGCTGACAAGATCATAAATCAGATTAAAATTGTAAAACAAAAACAAGGGAACATCCCAACACCTTCCCAAACAAGTCTTCAGAAACTCAAGACTGAGTCACACGGGAAACTAGCATGACCTGTGTTCTCATTTTCAAAGCCTCTATTCACCAGGGCTTAGCATCACTTTGCACGCTTTACTTTAGTTACACTGTCACCATGGTAGAGGGCATAAGTGAAGTGGCTTAACAACACTGCTGCCATGTGCAATAGACCCACAGGTGTGGGAAACGGGGGCAGGGCCCAAAGTTTTTCAACAGCCGTGGGAAAGTTTCTGTTCAAGGCTCATTACAGAGCAGCCAACAAGCACAGTTTGTTAATGTTTGGCTGCAGCTTCACAAACACTGCTAGCCATGCCTGCAAGGCTAATCTGTTTGTGATTGTGAGCTGTGGGGAGGCAACACGTTAAACTACTTAACACACAGCCATACAGAAAGCAAAACGCTGTCTGAGTTGTGGTGTTGGACTGGCTACAAAAAAATCTAACATGTTTTAGTCAAATTTCCCTGATATTACAATGCAACCTTAATACATAGCACAATATACTGTCCCTCCATTCCTGCAGTTGTGTACCACTGTCCTGCCTTTGTCTCAGCAAGAATGAGAACTTGTGCCTGTCATGAAATGACTAGAAACCTGAACCCCAAGCAGCTAAATTGAAAATGTTGCCTTCTTCTGATTCAAATGCTTTCATCTCGGCAGCCTCTCCTGCAAATACTTTAAATCTAACAGCTGTCAATTATATGCACAATAACATGCTTGGGTAAACACCGGTTAAAAAAATCATGTCCTTCATGTACATCACCTGTTGAATACCAAACCTAAACATCATCAGTTAACATCATGCATCATGAGTTTCAGAAGATGTTCAGAGAGCGATTAATTACTCACCTTTATATTCTCATTCGACCTCTGGTGGCTGTGTTTTGGCTTTCCGCTGACACTCATTTTGTTTTAAGGCGCCTATAGAGGAAATTATTCATATGAAGTCAGAAAACCGAGGAATAAATCATGTTTTGTCGAAAATAACCTAGTTTAAAATAAGCTAGTTCAAATGCGACCAAAATAAGCTAATTTAACATGCAGTATCTGACAGCGTGACATCATCAGATTTAAAACGCTACATAAAATAACATATTGTTGTTGTTTTTTACGTTTAATTCATTTTGAATAGCTGGTTAAAGAGACCAGTTAAACGTGGTTAACATGTAGCCTCGTACGTAGGAAGGCGGCACAAAAGGCCATCCGAGACAGCTACTGTTAAAAAGTAAGCTAGTTTAACGGTGCTAAGGCTGGGCTGGCACAACGTTAGCTAACGCTAGAAATAGCTTATCAACGGCAGGTGGGAAGAGCACTAAATTAAGACAATAATATGACATATAGACGTTTAAAAAACAACTTACCGTAGAAGAAGTCCAGCCCGTTTCTATTAATGCCCGATTCTCTTCCGTGCGGATCTCGCGCCAGGGGCTTAAATACGCCCACCAAGTCACGTGGTACAGGCGCCGCTCACGAGGAGGGTTTTTTTCATGCCGTTGTTTTTTTTCCTTGTGCGGTCACATGTCAACATACGTCACATCTTTGTAGTTGACTGTGCAGCCATTTTGGGGAGGCTGTGGACCGACCAGCTTGTGTGTGCCATTATTAGCTGCCCGAAAACACACAAAGAAACCAAACGGAAAAACGTTGGACGACACGCCGTTAAATATGGGCCCGCCGGGAGACACAACACGCCACTTGTCGACTGAAAGAACGGAGGATTTCAGCTGGATTGTCGATTTATCTTGACATGGCATGCAGCAGGGCGAGTCGGAGGTTGTGACGACTGAAGAAAAGAAGAGAAAGAAAACAAGCGCAGAAAACACCTCGAAACTTCAGGCGTGGAAAGGGGAGATTTTGTCAAGCTAACGTTTATTTCGCCATTCAACGTGTCCCGTTGGTTTGGCTACTGATTTCTCTGGCTTAGTTTCGTCGATGAAGTTGTTGACAAGACACGACTGAAGCAAATTATACCTCGCTAAAATGCTGAGCACGAGCACAACCAGTTAGTCAGTCAACCCTGCACGGCTCCTGACTCTCACAGCACTGGCAGTCACATTGAGCCAAGCGAGAAGATGTAAACGCGTGGAGAGATGACTGTACGCTAGCTAGCCGACCACACATAGGCCTCAATTAAGCAAATCAGTCAGAAGATAAGATGTAGCTATATCGTTGGATCACTACTAGTTAGTGTCGGAAGTGAATGCCTAGATTAGCTTGCTAGCTCACCTTAGCTAGTGTGCTAAAAATACGCCCACATCATGACTATCGGCAGTGGCAGCACCGCAGGCCGTGGGCCAAATGAGTGGCAGTAAAAGTCAAGGAAATGTCAAGTTACTTTCGCAGTAGTCTTCGATGTTACCCGGTGCCAATATCTCCTGGCATCTGTATTTACCTGCCATGTTCGTCTGTATCCCCGATCCTTCTGTAACACGCACATAACGCAGTCTCTACAGAGAAACAAACACAAAACGACAGCCATGGATGAGGGACTTTGAAATGACCCAAACAATAGAATATTTGTCTGCTTGCTAGTCTCTGTAGTCCTCAAATTCACTAGCAAAAAAAATATATTGCCGGTATGGGTTTTTATAGTAGCAGTCGTTTCTGTTGATTTCAGTATAATTTTTCAGATTTAAAGTTAGTCAGATTTGAGTTGCTGTTTCATTTAAAATCGTCGTTGTAATCCGTTGTCAATGGCAGGTTGAAAAAAAAAAACTAATTTGGCTTAAAAGTAATGTCTTAAAACATGGATTTCTGATCAAGCAATAAGGAGATGTAGTCTTAGCCTGATGATCATTCCCCTCCTCAACGCTGCCCTATTACAAAAAAAACTAAAATGACTTAGTCTTGTTTCTGATTTCTTGACCTTTTCAGTTGGTAGTTTGTAGGTGTTTCACAGATTCAGCCAAGCGTTGTTCCATGGGTTGTCTCTGCAAAGGGTAGCTAACTCCATCCTTTATCCAACGTATAAGTACAAAAGTCGAGAGTGTAGCCAAAATATTCTGCACAAGAGAAGAACATTGCCATCAAAATCTTAACCATGGGGGACCCAACTTCACGAAGAAATCAAACACGAAATCGACTTCGAGCTCAACTTCGGAAGAAAAGGGAATCTTTGGCTGATCAGTTTGACTTCAAGATTTATATAGCCTTCGTTTTCAAGGAAAAGGTTTGTCAGCAAAATGAAAGATTACAGTTCTTGACACATTTTTGACCCCCTTTGCATACACATTTAAATGTCCTGTTCAAACTTGGTCTTTACCATATTATATGATCAAGTCAAACAATAACTAATGTTTGTGGTTTGTCTTTGTTTTTTTGTCTTTGCAGAAGAAGAAGTCTGCACTTTTTGAGGTAGCTGAAGTGGTGCCAGTGATGACCAACAACTATGAAGAAAACATCCTACGAGGTGTGCGGGACTCCAGCTACTCTCTCGAGAGTTCTATAGAACTCCTGCAAAAAGATGTTGTGCAACTACACGCGCCCCGATACCAGTCAATGAGAAGGGTAAGGCGGCAAACCATCTGAAGATGGAATATGTTGTAGAAGTCACCTAGTTATATCAATACTTATTCTTTTTCCCCCCTCTTGTTATCATAGGATGTGATAGGCTGCACACAGGAGATGGATTTCATCCTCTGGCCACGCAACGATATTGAGAAGATTGTCTGTCTGCTGTTCTCCAGATGGAAGGGGGCCGATGATGAACCCTTTAGGCCTGTTCAGGTCAGAACTTGACACCTTGTCAGATCACGCTGATGTCTGGAGCCTGTTTTTTTTACTCTAGTGCAACAGGTGTTCTCTGTGAAGTTGTAAATCTGGATCAATGTTGAGCAAAATAGCCACAAACGAACATGAAACATGACACAAACGACTCAGTCACATTAAAGACGCTACACAGATAGTGCAAGATATATATATATATGAATTACAGATGGACATGTATCACCCAGCCATAGTCTGGATGTCAACAATATTTCACTCTTGTGCACACGTCTTTCCTCTGACCTACAGGCCAAGTTTGAATTTCATCATGGAGACTACGAGAAGCAGTGCTTGCATGCTTTAAGTCGTAAAGACAAGGCTGGAATGGTCATGAACAACCCAAGTCAGTCTGTATTTCTCTTCATGGATAGACAGCACTTACAGGTTAGTTGGTTCGCTGAAATCTTGTTGTAACAGATTCAAACAGCTGAAACCTCATTCAGTTTCGAACAGATCTTACCACAGATGTTGTCTATCCACCTCTCTTGCAGACTCCTAAAACCAAGGCCACAGTTTTCAAGTTGTGCAGCCTCTGCCTGTACTTGCCCCAGGACCAGCTGACCTGCTGGGGTGTGGGAGACATCGAGGATCACCTCCGCCCATACATGCCTGATTAAGGCTTCTTGCTCCACCCAGCCACATAGGGAAAAGCCTGTCCCCTCTCTCCTGCCTAAGCCTTCAGAAGCAAATTGATGTACTCATCTCCACCCGTTTCCTTTTCAAAGATTTGAACTTGTGCTTGGATCTCTCCTTTTTTGTTACCTACTCGTTCTCCCCTCCCTGACCTGAAGCTGATTCAGTTCCCATCCTTGCTTTATTTTTCCTCACGTTCCCAATGTTCCCACTCTTCTCTCTGCCATTTTTGTTGGTTCCCCCATTTTTTTTTCTCTCCCTGTTCATTCCCTCCTACTCACTCATTCATTTTTGTTTATTTGAACCTGCACGAACATTGATTTTGAGTGGTTGGTTGTTCTCTTGGAGCCGCACTGTCAACAGCACCGGTCATTGAAGGAACTCTTTATGTTGCATCAAAACAGGAACAAACAGTACCCAGGTCTTCACGGTGGTTCTCAGATGGACGTGTTTTATATCCTTGTTGTCATAAGAAAGGATTGTTAAAGCTTGTTTGTAATGTCATTGGGGTTTCTAGAACAACTTTACACAATCTTTTGACCAAGGACAGGTGTGAATAGGTGTTTTAACACCTGTATACGCAAAGATAACAAGATGAACAATATTTGTCAAATCATATGGTGTAGGAATTGCTTCTTATAAACCGCCTTAGTTTTTTTGCTGGACTTTAAAAAGATGTTTTGGTGTCATTTGCTTTCCTCTGAAACATGCTAGGCAGGCATTTGCTAAAATCTCGAGTGACTTGAAAGGCATTGTACACACAGTTGAGACATGTTAGATGTTGAAGGTCATTGTCACCGTTCAAGCTGTTCATGCACTATTCATTTAAGCTACTGAAATCTGATGTTCTATGTTTTGTTTTATTTGGGATGTGGGTTGGTGAGAAACTGAAATGTGGTGACAGATTTAATGTTTAACATACCTAACAAAAACTGCTAAAAGCTGATTTTTTTTTTTTTTTTTTTTTAATTTGACCTAGTAAAATTAAGATTATTTCCTGCCATGCTCATCAAATTAAAATTGGGTTTTGCAGGCTTGCTCATTAAAGAATAAGAAGTACATAGTACATATAATTTTGCTCATTGTTGATTCAGTGTGTTCAATTGAAAGGTTATAAGGCGTGTAACTTCTGGGTTTTTTCTGTTGATGATTCTCAAATCAATACTGCTGAGCATATCCCAATACAGTGCAAATTCTGAAAGCATTACTTTGTCCACTTGTTTTATTGCATGTGCATGAACCATTAATGCCATAGGTAGATCAGGATCGATGACAAATGTGTAAGAGTTGTAACAACACGACACATGTCAGTTAGTAGCCACCAGTGAGTAGTATTATGGAGTTGTGGCACCCACTACTGATAACTATGTTTTTTACAGTGTGAAATGGCAGAGTGTTTACAAACTAGATCTTCACTCAGTCTCTTCACAGTATATATATGATAATGTAATATACAAACAGGCACAGATTGGGGACAGTTTAGCTGCTGCCAAGGTGTTTGGTGTGTCTTCCTTGTGCAATGAGCTTCCCTGTGGCCTTGTTGGTGAGGTCTACTGTGGCAAATGCCAGCGTCCGTCCTTGCTTCAGAACCTGAGCAGTGATGAGTACGTCCTCTCCTATCTTGGCAGCGTTCATATATCTGGAATACAATGACATTTTTTTCTCAGTCAGTTGTAGTTTATTAAATTAATCTTTAATGTGAGTGGGTTTAAACACTCAAGTCAAGGTCACCAGAGATACATTTGCCATAATTTCAATACAAACAGAGATCACACATTTACAGGGTTACTGGGACCATTCATTTGCAGATCACAGTATTTTTACACTTCACTATTAAATATTAAACAGAGGACTGAGAAGAAATAATAAAATTAAAGATGGCTGTAAATATGAATGTGGTTAGTCTACTAAGAGGTTGCTGCAAGACGACGTGTAGTGCAAAATCAATAAATTCATTTATATGACATAGAGCAGGGTAATCCACCCGCTGATACCACCTTTTTGGGTGGTTTAAATCACGGTAATTATTGAGGTTTGCACTGTTGGACTCACGTTATGTTCATATCCACACTGACCCCCGGCGCTCCCCTGTCACTGTACATGATAGCCATGGTGGAGATGACATCGACCAGGGTGGCTGTCAGCCCGCCGTGCAGCGTCCCTCCCCGATTAGTGTGCTCCTCCTCTACCCGCATCTCACACACCACTTTACCTGGGGTGGCAGATAAAAGGTCCACCTAAAAGAATAAACATATGTGGCCATGTGTGACAAAGCAACACTGGGGGACATTTTCCAAAGAACTTCACGGCGCTCAAGTAGCTTCACTGACCGGTG
>OMNW01006922.1:7427-18396 GCA_900303245.1 Selene dorsalis | reverse complement strand
ACCCCCCCCCCCCTCAGCTAAATTTCTACAATACAGTAAGACATCCCTTAAGGCTTTTCCCATCTGGAGGTATCAATGAGTTGACTGCGGAGGGTAATAAGCCAGTATAAATTATTCATGCCATGCATGAAGGTCAAGGGCCTCAGGTTAAGTGTGGGAGTGCAGCTGAAAGCAATATCCTGATACTGCTTAGTTTCATAATGTAGGTCACATGCTGTTTGTTGCTTTAACCAATGCCTTCAGATTTACTTTCAGGAGAAAAGAAAAAGTCCATGATTTGGTCTAGATGACTGTAACATCACGAACATCACTGAAATCAGAGCAAACTTTTCCCTAAATATGAAAATCCAAACTGTGACTTAAAAATGTGACACTTATGATATAATAATTGATGTCCTTAGGCTTCAGTAGAACCCATTTCACAGCAGCAGCTTCCTCCATCTACAAGAGGAATGAGTTTTCTTTCTCAGGAGACTGGCTGACTGGGGACGTCAGACGAGGATACGCAGGTGGACAAGTTTCTGGCTAGATCTGATTTCCCATGTGGCCGACTGGCCTAACGATATAAAAAAATTATTATTTTTCTTAAAAAGGTCACAGGTTTTGTTGAACTGTCCTCCAGTAGGTTAATGAGCTCTGCTCCAGGCTGGTCCACTGCAGAGAGTGGATGGTTTTATAACAGAAATTACATATCTAATGTGTTTTTTTAAAAACTGAAAAGGAAAAGGTGATCATGGTGTTTTTCACACTTACCGAGAAAACTGCATTTTGAAGCCCAAAAGGTATGGGGGTGAGTCTCGCTAAGGCCACAACTTTGAGTCCACTTCCTCCTTCCACCACTCGTATGACAGCACTGAGCTGTTCACTGTTCCCAACCTTGTTCAGCACCCAGTCACTTAATAAGCGTTTACACACCAGGTGTGCGATAAAAGTCCCTATTAAAACTCCCACCATGACAAGTCCCATGCCCAGCACAAAGCCGTAGAGGTAGCCAGCTGCCACATTGAGAACAATATATCCCCATCCACATGGAAACGACACAATAATCAAACCGACGATGAACAGCATGGCCCCAACAAGGCTGTCCAAGCTCTCCACCCAGAGCAGGAGGTCCTTGAGGTATTGGCGCACCAGGGCGACCGAGGAGAAGCACACAGCAGTCAGGATGCATGCCAGCAGGGCACTCTTGAAGCAAAAGGTGGTAATACAGCACGGATGTCTGAACTCTCCACCACTGGCGAAGGTCGTCCCTCCTGTGTCACCGATGACCTCGGGGTCTCCATCTGACTTCCCTGTGCCAACCCCCCTCTCGTCAAAAGCGCTGCATATCAGGATGTCGATCTTGTCACACTCATCTGTGGCAGTCCTCTGCAGCCAGCGGTTCAGCTGGATCTGCGCCTTGCCCACAGCATGCTTGATGAGCTTGGTGAAGAGCTGCACAGTCGTGGTGGCCCCTGACACTGACATGTTGGCCCTCGATCCAGTTCTGAGGACCGGCAGCAGGGGCTCAGATGAAGTGTCCCACCTGGAGACAGCTGTGATGTTAGAAGTTTTCAGACAGTCTTTACATCCAGTGCAAGTCCATGTCTTGCAGTGTCAAATTGTTGACCTTCAACAGAGACAACTTTTTATAAACTTTTAAGAAGATGGCTTCAGCAGTGGCGACCCATTGCTCTGCAACTTTGAGAGCAACTGTGTCGTGAGACATAAAGATGAAATCCGTCACTCTCCTTGGCCATAACATGAACTGTCCAGTTTTACAGTGTTTATCTTGGGTACACTAACTGGGCTACGTGCCAGTCCAACGACTTAAGGGTGCCAGTTTTGTAGCCTCTGTCTGAAACACTCGCCATATTCAGAGCTGTCACCCCTCAGCTCCAGGACAGTGCAGTCAGTGGATGGAGGCAGCTGTCGGGCAGCAGAGAGACGAGCTGTGAGCGCTCCGACGAATCGATCCAACAATTGTTTAGACGCAGGCGTGGTTCAAAGACATCAACTTTTACAACAACAACACCACCGTTCCCATCCAGCTAACGTTAACACACTAGCATAAATCACAGCAAAGCTAACCTACTCCCGTCGTAAGCTAACTAGCTCGCTGTGTGGATAAAGTCATCAGCTGCATTTCAGAGACTGAAGCCGGCCTTCAGCTCCTCTCCTCCCGGACAACAGAGCGGCAGACGGGAAGCGAAAGACGAATATGAAAACGCAGTTTGTTGGGTGTCGGTTAGCTGCGTGTTGTTGTGTCTCGCGCCGCCTCTCCTCCGCGGTGGAAGCCGCTGCTGTCGCTGCTCGAGCTCTTCACACCGAACACTGTTTGTGTCCCAGAATGCCAAGTAACCTCAGCCCACGTGACCGACCGCTGCGCCCTCGGCCCAATCAGAGCGACTCCGCTGATCATCGCGAGACTCCGCGACAAATTCAGTTTGTTTTGGATCAATTGTCTTTGCATGGTTTCTGCGGTCAGTCCGCCTCAGTGCTGCCACATAAGCAGAGCCAACTATTATGCAACCAACAGTTGTTGATTACCGCATCCTCAGACCATGGCACTTAGAGGGAATGATTTATTTAGCGTTTAATCAACAACAAACATCTCTTTAACAATCAATTTGCACATAGTTGTAATAATAATAATTATTATTAGAATTATTATGCTCTTGGATTATTATTTTTACTGAGGAGTTTACTTGAGTGAAGCATTGAGTGGGTAATTTTGCTCAGTTACTTTCCTCAAGAGTATAGAAGCAATTGGAATTGGAATCTATTCTATAGCATTGGTCCAGGGAGTACTCATATTATAAACTTAAGTATGCAATAATTGTAATAATAATTATCCATCATACAGCTCCTGAAAACCACTTACACTCAATACATTGGCTGGATATTATTATGAGAATAATGTAAATTATTGAAAAATGTTCTTAAAGTTGCAACCAAAAACACACATTCTGCAAAATGACCCATTACAGAGTGCTACAATAGTATATAACCTATCTAATGTTATTGGATTTTTATTTGTATTGTACTTGCATTTTCAAGTCGGATTTGAAAATGCAATTAGGAAATAGTAATCCAAACTGGAATTGCCCTTTTAAAAGACCGATTAAAAGTTGTATTTTCTAATTCAGTTTGCAAATTCATTTATTTATTTCTGTTTTTCAAAATGCATTTTGAAATAGATTTTGAAATTTGGTTATTCATTTGGGAATTCAATAGTGTCTTTTCTAAACTGTGGTTTAAATGCCTGTTTTAAAGTCGCTTTTTCAAATCCTTTATGAAATTCCCCTTTTTAATTGATGTGTTCCCTGTAGTCCTCCATATATTCTAACCTAAAATGTGGAAATAAGTTGTATGAACACAAACGTTCAGGCAAAAAAAAGGAAAAAAGTAAAGAATATTTTTTAATTTAAAAAAATGGTGACATTTTGCTTACCTTGTACAGGATTCATAGTATCCAACAGAGTTTTGATATTCCCATATACATATTCTTCTTTATTTCTCTGAGCATACGGTATAATATCATAGCTTGAGGGCAATATCCCTGCTTGGCGTACTTACTATAAATTCATAATGAGGGGAGTGAAGCAGACAATGAGTGTATTCATGCATCCACCACCACTCAGCCCCTGGCTCTCCCAGCTGTGGGTAAAGAAACTCTTTAGGTGGTAGTCCTTAAAAACTTTATGTAGCCACTGATGTAAGGCTTTTTTCGAAGCTTACTCATTCATGTCCAAGACTTCTGATGATATTAAAAGCTTTAATCGACATTCAAGATGATTTATTTGTGCAGGGTGTTGGAGAGCCGTATATTTGTGTGCTCTCACAGCGCTCCACTAGATGGAACTGTTACACAGTTCTACAAACAATAGCACTGTTTTCACAATCTATGTAGAAACATTTAACAGGTATAATTGAGTGCAAACCAAAACATCCTTATTGTACATTTGGGACAAACTAAGGCCAAAATGGTCATTTATCTATCTAAATGAAGACATCTTAAATTTTACAAACTGGAAACAAGCCAAATCTATTTTACTACATCTAACTCTACTGAAATATTTTGTTTGATTAATGGATTCCATCTTCAAAATTAAAAATTCAACTAGGATGCCATGTTAAATAAATTCCTAACGGGTGTGATAATAAGAGAACAAATATAGACAGTGGCCGAGCAAGTGCCAACCTGGAAAGCCCTAACCTTACTAAAATATTTATCAGGTTGGTCTTTATCTCTCCCACTTAAAAATGTCACAGATGTTCCAGATCACATTTTTACATGTCTGGGGGCATGGAGAAGTCGTTATGAATGATTTATTTCATTCAGGCTGAAATGACCTTTTATCAGCCTTTGTGTCTTTTAACGAAAAGTTCAGCTATATATAGCCCTATCAGTGCACTTATGCACAGTGTCTAGGCCATTTGTGTCGCTCATTAAACGTAGTCTGACTCTGCAGACATGTTAATAAATTAGAGATGTTTCTGTCGTGGTTGTCATTTCAAGTAAACTGTTGTTAGAAGTTTACTCGACTGTAGACCACAATACTGGGGAGATCAGGTGTAGAGTGATTGCAGCAGCAGCAGCAGCAGCATCTGACCCTTGACTGTGTCAATGCAAACAGATACAGACCGTTCGCCCTATTACAGGAATTCTGTCAAAATAAAAGCCGGAGGATGTCAGTATTTGTCCTAAAAAGCATCGATGTGTGTTGGCTTAGTGTGACGAATAGATCTCGAGTTGTGAAATTGGTATTCGTATTTTATCACGTGGAAGTGAGACTATTGCAGAATGAAATACCACAGTATTTTTAAAAAGTTAATTGTGAAACTTTACCCCGGAAGTTGGGTGTTTTGTTGTGGGATTGACAGACAGAAGCACAGAGTCGCTGTTTCTCACCAGTGAGTGATCAGAGGTTCAGCGGACACATTCCTCTGCAGCTCACTAGTGAAGCCACGTCTGTGATGATGGATTGTTCCGAGGAGGTTCAGCCTGTGTCTCTGGAGCCCAGCGCTCAAATGGAGCTAAAGAAGGGAATGTCGATCTTCATTGATGTAAGTAAAACAATGTTTATTGTGTACTCAGAGAAGAGAAGAAGATGAATCGATACTCACTAACGCTGACCGCGCACCTTCTGATTTTTGATGAAGTTCAGAAACTTAAGTCTTATTAAGGACTATATTTACATTTAATTCAAGAATAATTTATCGCCTTTAATGGCAGAAAAAAATGTAAAACTATAATTTCATCTTATTGATTTCATAGAAAACAATGCATTTTCATTTTAAAATCCGTGTTGGTGAATTTAGACATTTTGCTGCAGGTTTTAAAACACCTTAGTTAATATGTGTAATGTAAGCAGGGTGCAGAGGGTTCCTTGTCTCCAGGAGTGGATTTATTTGACAAGTCTGACCGAGAGACTTAAATGGGTGGCTGGTCATCCATTAAATGTGTGATTGTTGAAAACCTAATGGCAAGTTAATAAAATGGTGGAAGAACTCTCATTTGATAAAAGTCACAGTGATAACCTTCAATTAGGCAAAAATATATTGACATTTAAATCTAAAAAGTTGCACATTTGTTGTCGGCAGGATATAGGCGGAGGCTTCACTGCAGTCTAATTGTAGTTTTATGGTATACATGTATCTGTGGAGCTGATGATGATCTTCTTCCAGTGTTTCTGCCTTTTGAGCTTTCCTTCCACTGCTTTATACCACTGCTTATATCTGCTGCCCAATTATACCCCCCCATCATTCCCACACACGTCTTCGCCATAAACCTGTTGGCTGCCTTCAGTGTTTGAAAGAGACAGGGGGGGATGTACTCATGGGAGCAGAGATTTATTAAAGGTGTGAAGTCGTATCCAACACATCAGATGTCTCACTGATGTTGAACAGGGGCTTTATCCTCCAGCACTGACTGACAGCGAACAGAACCACTGCTTGTCTTCTTCAAAGGCGAGCTGGTCCGCAGAGTGTTGCTTCTGCTATTTCTTGACACATCCTGTAGTTCCAGCCTCAGTCGGCTGTCAGTAAATAACACATAGCTCCATACATGCCTTACCTTCTGGTCAAGGTTGCATGTGCTGTGTTGCTGTGTGTTTTTTCTTTATTATTTTGATGCTTTTGTGGTGCCAGAGTTCCACTTTTCCAAGCAAATCTAATAGAGGAAAAAAGCCATTCCTATTTTTAGTTAAATTAAGTAATTTGACTCATTATTGAAGGTAAAACAAATGAATTAGAATGAGATGATATAAGACCCAGCTGAGTTTTGGATGTGGCTATCTGAAACGTATGTCATGTGTATCAGTTAAGAGCAGAAAGAAGAGCAGCGCTGCAGAGGAGTACATAAGATTAAGGCTGCAAATGATTAAATCTTTCACTATAAATTAATCTACAGATTATTATCTTTATCGAGTTAGTGTTTGGTCCATAAAACATCGAAGAGACGGTGAAAATTACCTCAAATTATCCTCAAGCCTCAGCAGTCTCAAAAATCTCCAACCAACTGTGCAGAAATGAAGTAACCTAACACAGTCAAAGACAAGAAGCAAAGTCTCACAGTTGAAAAGCTAAAACCATCAAATGCTCAGTGTATTTGCTTGAAAATGGACTTGGATTATTTATCACTTATCAGAATTACTTGCTTATTGATCAACCAATCAATCGTTGCAGTTCCGGATAAAGAAATTTGGACAGATTTGGGATCAGGACACTTGATTAGCAGTGTATTCATTCACTCCTTACTTAGCTGCTCAGTGGCCCCGTAGAGATGAATAAACATTGTAATGAACTGAACTGACTGATAATGAATGAAAGATGAGTAACAGGCAACAGCTGAGACAGGGAGTGGGTGTGTGTGGGGACTGGACAGCAAAAGGAGCAACAAAGACCGATTATTCAATTAACATAAAATATCATTCAGTCAGATTTAACCTGTAGTGGTGATGAATACATTTATTCTGTTTAGCCTGTTTAGATTCTGTTTCACAAGTGCAAACATGACAAGAAGAGAAAGTGGGCAGTGCTATTTTGGGGGTTGGTGGTTTGAGCCTTTTAAAGCTGATGTGGTCATTGCCACTCTGCCTTTCATCTCCTCTGGACTGTGGGACAGCTCTATCAATAATTTAATGACACGCTGCTTTTGAGTGTGATCGATGATCCTCTCACTCACCCGCAGACAAAAACAGAGACATGCACTCTCACACGCAGACACACACACACACTCACACACTCCTTTAACTTTGATGATGTGAAACCTTTGTTGACACCCTCTTTTTTTTTCCCCATGTCTCACTGCAGATTTTACGGAGAGCTGATAAAAACGGTAAATATTGCACCATCCATTTCCTTTCATACTCACACAGACGCGCTCTCTCTCATCTGTATTGGGGATTACTTCAGCCTCCTTTTTTCTCCGGAGTGAAAAATATGTACACTACTTTCTCAATGGAATTCTGATCATGACTCGCTGCTGATACTCTTTCAGTTTCTATGGAAACAGGAAACTGACCATGCCCACCGATGTTCAGTACTAGACCATTAGTGAAGAACTAGAAAGGTTGTTTGCCTCTGCCTCTAGTTACACGTTACATATCTGTTTATCAAAAATCACATAAAATATAACCAGTTTGTGTGAAATCTTACTGACATGTTTCTGTGTGAAGTCTTGAGTAACTAATGGCTTAAAATGTTTTCTCAGGTGACTTTGACCTTTGAGCACTAATTTCATCAGTTCATCCTTGAATCCAAGTTGACATGAATGCATCTAATTGTTCTCAAGATATTATGCTCACAAAGCCCCAAATCATCTTTTGTTAGATTATTGTGAGCTCAACCTTTACCACCAAAATCAGATCAAGTTTGACTTTGAATCCAGGCGAACATTTGTACCAAATTTGACGCCTGAAATCTAATTAATTCTTGCATGAATCTAAGTGAGTGTTTATGTCTAATTTGAAGGGATTCCTTTGAGGAGTCCTCAAGATGTTGCATTCACAAGGCCAAAATTGTATGTTTTGTAAGTGTCACCATTGACTTGAACTTTGATTTTTGACCTTTAGATACTATGGATGACTCATTTTCATACAATAACAATGTTGATGCACTCTACGCCAAAGCTAGTCTTATTCCAGAGAAATTAAGTTCCCTCTGATAAATGAAAACTATAAGTCTCAATCATCCTGAAGTCATTTCCATTGTATGTCTACATAGGCTATAAATCACATATTTATCCTACAGACCAGAAAGAAGAGCAAATGTATAACTGTACACTGAAAATATGATTTGTATCAAACTTGCATATGATGACACACATTTTCACAATTAAAGTGCACTGTTCATATTTTCATTGTTGGACTCAAAGGGTCACTCCACACAGTCTAATTCTTTGTTACAGAAGGAACTGGAATCAGGTTTTATCTGCTATTTTAACATGCAAGCTGATACTACACATCGTGTAGCATGAATTTTAAACACATTGAATATGACTGAGAGATCAGAAATAGCTGTTCTGAATACATCACTCATATGGCGTGACACGCTTCATTGTTCATTAAAACCCTGCTGAAAGCTGCCAGTGATTTGAGGACTTGTCATGCTGCAAGATAAGAAATCATCCAAATTGTTTGTTTTTAGTGTTGTGGAAACAGCAGCATTTACTTGTCAAATCAGTTCCAAGACTATTTCTGAGCTCATCAAGAGTGAGTCACCATATGCTTTATTTACGTGCATGTGTGTATGTGTGTTTGCACTTGTACATCATTCAAAAGGGACTCACGCTCACATCATCTGTAGCAGCACGACAGTCACACTGAGCCTCACGCCTGCAGCAGGTCAGCAGTGAAAATGTAAAGATGGAGCACCTCACGTCTCACAAGGAGACAGAATAATGTGGAAAAACATGTTGCTGTGATGAAGTGCCTTTATGCCACAGCCACACGTTACCACACCAACCTCCCAATCCAAAGACAATGAATGAAGTCTGCTGCTGGCCAGCCTCCAATCCTCACACCCTCCTTTTCCATCACACATATACAGACTTGTCTGTGATTTTTGTCAGGAATGTTTTGGGAAACGGTCACTTCACCTTACAGTGCTGCTGCAGCCCTGACTGAGCTGTCCTGACACCTTACTGACAAGTCACGTTTGTGCTCTGTTCCCCAGACGACGGGAAGCTTTCCTTTGATGAATTCAAAGCCTACTTCTCCGATGGAGTCTTGACAGCGGACGAGTTGAAGGAGCTCTTCCACACGATTGATACCCATAACACAGAGTGAGTCAGTGAAATGTTTTTTTTTTTTTTTTTTATTCCACTGTGGACAGAGCTGATGTACAGATGATGGTGGATGTCAATGAGATGGTTCACACTGAAACCGATGTGGCCTCCTTAGTGTCCTAGCCGTGAAAAGCCTGTGGAGACATCTACGGTAGTTATTTACTTGCATCAGCCATGATGTGTATGTAATGTTTTGTTTTGTTTAGCATTGCGTTGTACAGCCGGCAGAACAGTGTGTCACATTGGAACAGAAAGTGGCTCTTGTCATATAAAATATTCAGTGGAACTGAGCCACATTCTGATGAGACCTCTGTTTGTTCATAAGCTGCAGACACAAGCAGACCAAGATGTGAAGAGAAGCACTCCAGGCTGTGTGTTATCTCTCTCCAGGACACAGGAGACTCGTGTCAAACAAATCTCACGGTTCGCCCGTCAGCCTCTCTCACATTTTTATATCTTATACAAAAGGATTTAGGATAGGCTTGCATATACTGTATATATTGTTGAAATGCTGTACAATACTTTCAACTATTGTTACTCCTTACATCAAAGCCTGACTTACCCTGAAACCCTCCTGAACAACATAGATACCAGTGAGCATCACTCCAGCAATTAGTCAGAATAACTTAACAGTGACAGCCAGAAACCACCACTGATTTACCAATTTAGTTAGTTTATACTTTGTTTTCACTGTAAATGACAATATTACTTTGTTTTTGAAAGATGCCATACAAATAATCATTATAATTAGTCTTACATGGCAATATAACTTTACTTTCAGTGTCCCTCAGTTACATTCTCCCGATCCAAAGGCTCAAAAAGGAAACCTAATTACACACCACCACTGCTTTGCATTTGATGTGACTTGCATTCAGTGTCTCATTAAATCAGTTAAATGAATGTGAATATTGATTATGGCTTGTCTGTGAGACTTGTTCCACCTCAGCAGCTAAATCCCGCTCACAGCCACACGAAGGAGGCAGGGAGATCACTGTCATGTCAAGAGAGCAAACACAGAAGTGACTGAAACTAAATGAACACCCCGTTATCATGGACAGGCCACTTATTATCCAGTTATATTACAGGTAAATAGTGCTGCTGGTCTCCATCACCCGCATGAAAGATGGAGGCTGTATTTTAGTCAAGTCAAACAATCGGAGAGGGCGATCAGACTCTGAAGCTGCTGTCACTGTCCAACAACGTGTAGATGACTGACAGAGGAAGTCCAAAAGTCTGCAGCCATGTTAAATGGCTACATTAACTTTATGAAATCTGCCGTTAGTGTCATTATGTCTTTGATTTCTTTGTCTTTCTTTCTCTGAATTTAAGCTGATAATCTTGTTCTGCAGTCATTCTGCCATCCTTGACTCTGCTCAACAGGCCAGTTGCAGTTTTGGGTGACTCTGTTTGGTCAGGCTGCATTGGGAACTGGGTGAACAGTTGTTGGTCAATCATGCAACGCACCACACAACAGCGTTCAGATGGCCACAGGTGTTGTTTGCTATTTAAACAATAAAAAAAGCATAAAGTTAAAAAAATAAAAAAAAAAAAAAAAAAAAAAAAAAAAAAAAAAGAAAATAGAAATAGTCAATCTGAAACAAAGATAATGGCAGACACCTGAAAACTTCTTCACTGCTGGTTTTTGCATTGTAAAGTCAGATATTCCCAGTATTAGTAATGAGAAAGCATAACATTTAT
>OMNW01006920.1:22238-36097 GCA_900303245.1 Selene dorsalis | reverse complement strand
CACCCGAACAACTTTGATGTAACTTGGAGTCCTTCGGAAGATATTTAGATCCACTCGTGATCTACGTATATCCATATAACGGGAGTTGTTGGGGCAACGATGCAGCGTCTAAATAAGACATTATCTGCCTCTACTATTCCCCTGTGAGTTCAGAGCAGCTCGGAGTTGTGTTGTTGTTGTCATCCGGGGTTTTTTACACAGCGTTTCACTGACCTACGACCTCGATGACGTCACTTCCGTGCCACTGCCGAAGTCGTAGGTCAGTGAAAAGCCGTGTAAAAAACCCCGGATGACAACAACAATACAACTCCAAGCCTCTCAGAGCTCACGGGGGAATAGTGCTGGTGATTCATAACAACATATTGGTAAAATGAAGGAGTTTCACAGCAGATAATGTCTTATTTAGACGCTGCATCGTTGCCCCAACAACTCCCGTTATATGGATATACGTAGATCGCGAGTGGATCTAAATATCTTCTGAAGGACTCCAAGTTACACCAAAGTTGTTCAGTTGAGTAAATGAACGTATTTTATGCTAGCAACAAGGTCCAGGTTGCAAAAAACGGAACTTCTCCTTTAACATGTAACAGTGTGTCACTATCCAATCTTAATGATTGTAGCTCAGATATAGCTAAACCACGTCTTCCTCTTGATCGTGATGCATACATATACCATGGAGCAGCATGCTAAAAACAACCAATAACTAACACGCTACACTGAATGTATATGAATGTAGTTTATTTTTAATCAGTCTTACATGCACCATTTTACTACTATAAATACCCACTACCTTCTGAGGGGTAATCCACAACTGAGAAAAACATAACCAACACTTAGTGGTACAGAGTAAAAATAGATGAATTAATGTCTGAATGTCCCCTCACTTCTACACATCACTGCTCATTGTTTTGGTTTTGAGTAGCTGTTCAACAGACAATAGGGGTGGGGGGAAATCAATACAGCATAGTATTACAATATTTTGCATGGCAATATTGTATCCACACACAAACGCCAAGTATCAATCTGAACGGACTAAAAAGTTTATCCTATTAGAAAAAACAGATGTTAAAGTTTTCATTTGGAGGCAGTTGAAAATGCTAATAAACCACAATATCTTGCAGCATATTGTAATATTTTTAATATCGATAATATAGTATGGCAGGGCCTCTGGTGATTCCCACCCCTAACAGACAAGACTGGGAAGTAACTGCTAGATGTTTGCTACCATCTTCACCATTGGAACTAAAAAGAACGTAGTGATGCTGAAAGAAAACTTGACATCTTCACCAGGAAGCTGAGCCACAGTCGGGTTAGGGAACGTGAGTAGTATTAATAGATAGATTGTTGAGTTTTTTTGAAGTGTGGTTGTATGAGGTACATACGATCTCTCTATGGTATAATATCTGCAGTAGACATCTCTCTGCTCTCCCACACGACACACACGTATCACTCCGCCTATTAGCTGTTTGCGTCAGACTCTTAGCGGTGAGTGAAAGAGGCACTCCGCTTCTTTCACTCACCGCTAAGAGCCACAGCACATCAGCACATCAGCACATCACAGAGCCTGCCAGTGTGGAGGAATACTGAGTGAGTTGGTTAGTTTCAGATAAACAGCTTTTTTCTGACCAGTTGATGCACTGTAAAACAAATGTGTATACAGCGTATTACTTTGAGATGGGACAGAGAACATCCTCTGTCAGTGTGGGTCCATTCACAGCTGTTTATGTCCTGTATCTCTGTCCAACAGTATGAGCTGGTATAGCTGAAGGAAGGAGAGCAGAGATGTTATACTGAGAGGCCATTTGTACTAAATACAACCACACCAAACTCAACTATCCCTTTAAAAATGAACTAACACTGGGTTCAAGTGTTTTCATGGAATTTCTTGACAACAGGGAACCAGACACAGGCTCTGTGTCAGTGCATCATCATCTACCACATTCCCTAAAGCTAAACTCCTCAGCATCAGCTTCAGCCATTCAGAGTGATGAAACAGAACGTGTCACTAATCTCATCCAGTCCACAAAGTCCAGCTCAGGCTAATGTTTATGTTATCACAACAGGAAAATCTGGTGAGCAGATGTTTGTCTCTGGAGCAAACTGAAGCTGAGATCAGATATAAACATGTCTCCCTACCTGACCTTTGACCCCTGCTTTCTTCACAGCCACAGCCACGCAACCCCTCTGACAGGAGCACATGAAACGCCATCCATCCCGTCCTCCTCCCCCCTCTCTCCACCCTCCCTGCCCTCACAACCTCCAGCCCGCCCATGTCGACCCAAGCCCACGCCTCCTGCAGTGAGGTCCACTCAGCTCCCCTCTCGACCTCCTCTTCCTCCATCCACTCCTCCGTCCCTGCCTCCTCCTCTCCCTCCTGTCTCTAAACCTCCTCCACCTCTCTCCTCCAATTCCCCTCCTCCCAGTGCCCCTCCCCCTTTTTCTAACCACCCTCCCCCATCTCTTCCACCTCCTCTCTCCCCCACTCCAGTGTCTCCCTCTTCCCTGCCCTCTCACCCCTCACCTGCCCCCTGTGATCTTGCTACCTCTTCTGTTTCTTCTTCTCCCCCTTCCTTTTCTTCTACAGCCCCCTCGTCCTCAGCCCTCCTTCCGCCACCCCCTGTCATCCCACCAATCTCTCCTACTCCTCCATTGCTGAGTCTTGTAGATCGCCTGGTTGGGAGTACCTCAGTGTGGCAACCCAAAGGACTCAGTCAAGACCAAATCACTAGTATAATAAAGAAGGAGACAGTTGGGGTGAGACACACACACACACATCTACACACTGTTTTCTACTCCAGTCTTCTGCCAATCATCTGAAAGGCTTTAAATTGTGGTAGAGTCGTACTAACAGTCTCATAATGCTGTAAAAGCTTCTAAAATGAAACAATAATAATGTGAAATGCCAAATATTTCAAATATTATGGCTAAAAACATATCTTATTAGGTAACACTGTATTTTACATGGAATTTTCCTGGAAATTACAATTATATGTCATTTATCAACTGTAAAGAAAATGCAGATCTGATTCATCTAAAGCAAGAGTCCTGGAGAATCAATGACCTGCTCTCTTTCTAAAACTTGGATGGGAGGATTGATAGCAGTTTCATATCTCTGCAAGTATCAGTCCATAGTCAATTTAGCATGAGGCATTCAGGCTCAGCATTGAGTTCAGGTCACACAACAACAGCAGTTAAACAAAAATATAACAAGTCTGCCCAGAGGGGACGTCTGAGCCTGCAGAACTGCGAAAGCACTTATTGGAGCAGTCAGTCTGGAGGAGCTGTGGCAGTGAACGTAGTGATGACATCACAGTCACGAATACATCTCCTCAAGGACAAACCAGAAGCCAGCAACAGCACAAGTTCAAACATGGCAGGGGATCTGCCCTGCATCTATGACATGTTTCCTGCCTGGTCCTTGTCTGAGATGCATCAGGACACACTAAGGTTTACACTACAAAAGAAATGTGGATTAATATGTCTCAGACCACCACAACCACCAAGTGGTTTGACAAAACATTGCGGGGCCTGTATTTAGGGGTAATCACATCTGATCTGATAACTCAAGACACATTTTAATGACAGGTGTAAACAGGCTCTCTGACCTACAAACAGAGAGTGAAGATAGAACCTGTGAAGCTCAGTGACTGTCCAGTGCTCTCAGCATTGTGAAGAACCCCACCATCCAGCATGAGGTACTGGACTATAAGGACCTTTTCTCCCAGGCTCTGCAATAGCTTCTTTTCTCAAGCTAAGAGGATCCTTAATATTTTACAGACCAACACCAACCCCTGAAACTCCAGACCTTCTTTGCTCATCATATTCATTTTAATATGTTTTTTTTTGGTGGCTTTTTTACATTCTTTGTGCTGGGAAGACATGGCAACAAGAATGAAGGTATTGTTTCAGTCACCATTATTGCACACATAGATGACAAACTGAGTTATACAGACAATGTTGACATTATACGTGAGATGTCCAGTCAGTGACTGTTTTTAATGAAGAACCTGAAGGGGTCAGGGTCAGTCTTGACACTTTGGAAACAGTGTATGTCATCAGGATAGAGAAATCCTGGTTTTAAATATCTTTGTCTGGTAGGGGCACTTTACCTTGGTTAATATTAACAAGCTGACCAGGACTGTGAAAACAACAGGAGAGATAGTAGGCTGCCAACAGAAACTGTTGGATGACCACTATGTCATCACAGCTTTGCACAGGAAAGCTCTGACACTCACCAACAACAAAACACACTTCCCACCCGGAGCGTGAGCCTGAGCTCTTCAAATGGGGACACCGTAGGTAAGACACCCACGACAAAGACATGTAATTAATGTTATCAAAGAATCCCAGCAAGCTCAGGGTCCTCACCACTTTGGGGTGTGTCTCTGTGGGTGTGGACAGGCCTGCAAGCTTTACTGGGGACAGAACAGATGGTTTTGGATGTGTGAGGTTTCTGTTGGTATTGTGAAGTGATGAAGCTTGTGGATATGCTTGTTTCAGTTTATTTTATTTCTTTATTCCCTGGCTGGGACCCATGGTAATTTTCCTGCCTAGACTGGACTAGTTTAAGTTTATTCTCTCTTGTATAAATATACAAGTATATATATAATTCCTTCTTAAAGGAATTACAAGAAAATATAGGACCTGTAAAATACAGTGTTACCAGATATGATACATCACATAATATTGGCACGTACAGCTCAAAAACACTAGACTCATCTTTAAAAACCCATGTGGATTCAACTTTAATACAGGCTGTTGTGTAGATGAAAAATTGCTCTATTCATTTGGAAATTGTTATTTATAAGGAATTTCCATTTGTTTTGTTGCATACTGTTTGTGTACAAGGTGTTTAACCTGATGCAGCGTTTCACTTTACATGTTCTCCATTCTGACTCTGGCTACTCATGCTGACATTTGCAGGCCTTCCTTGTCAACAGCCCAGAGGACAAAGGAATGATGCTGTCAGTCCGCCTGCCTGCTGAACAGGGAGCACTGCTCGTACACAGTCTGATGGTGAAACAGCACAAGACGTGTATGTGTGGCACATTAGTGCAGCTTCAGATAGCAGAGAGATAACAGGATAATGATAACGTTTCAGAGCAGTTAGTGATTCATTCTTCACTTGTTTTCTGTCTCAGTCGTCCACTTAGAGGGCTCCTCCCTACTTTTTGATGACATCTTCAAACTGATCTCCTTCTACTGCACCAGCAGGTAAAAAATACTCTACTGTATAAAAGCATGTACATAAACATACAGTTTATACAATACATACACACATTCACAAACAGTCATAGATGAAAAGTAAGTGAAGCCCAAGTTCTTATCCTTAGTGAAAATATCAATTAAACATTTACAGTGAAGCAGGAACTTCTTCTTGTAAGCAGACTACTTACAAAAAAAGTTAATTGGTGTCAGGAGCTATCAAACTTAGAGATAAATCAATCAAATGAGACTGGTGGTGGTGGGTTGTTGAGCTACTTTACAAAAACACAGTGACTTCAGAAGATTTACTACTTGATTTGCATGATGTTTATAGGTTTACACAGCCTTCTCAAAAAGTTAACACTGGGAACACACTGTGTTGGATTTGGATTTTTACAGTCTAAATTAACTTGTGATTTATTTGGGGTATAAAACACGATTAAAATGTCACTGTCTTCACATGCAGTAGTTAAATGTCTGTATCACATTCTGATACATCAGTTCAGTTAGACAAAAAATCTAAAGAGCCAGGTTTAGGTGTGCATCTCCCAGCAAACCTGTTGAGCATCACATTAAACTAACAACCTCTGCTGCAGGTATCTGCTGATTCTGAATATGATGTAGACATGAAACAATATAAATATATTTTGAACCATTTTAGCAGCTGCCTGTGGAGACAGTGACATTTTAGCAATGTTTTCTGTCACCAATGAATCAGAAATTTCAGTATAGTAAAGAAAATATTCTAGTAACCTGCTCTGTGTGTGGAGAGAGAGATGGAGCAACAGTGTGTGTGAAGCAGTGTAACTACTCACTGGAATGGATGCCGAGCTAAGGTGACTCCACAGGCACAGTACAGTATGTGCAGTGAGGTTAACAGAGAGTAACTAATGTAGTTATAAAGGAATCACTGAAGCTCCCCAATATCACTACATAAGCACATGCAAATTATGATGCACAGTGTTCATCATGATGTGGGGCTCTGGTGCTAGACAACTCACCACAGGAAGTTGGGTGATGCTGCAAGACGTAGACGCTGAACATCCAAGTATATCCTTAACAGAATGACTGCGAACAAAGGGGGACCACCCTCTGGTGTGACCCACTCCATGTATGGAGGATGGGCTTTAGGAGACACTCACACCAGATATCCTGAGAATATGTCTGAGCTGAAACAGTTGACCAGGTCTAAACCTCCTACTGAGCATGGTGCAGGTCTGATCAGCAGCTACAGGAAGAGCTGGTCTCAAGTTATTGCTGCCAAAGGCTTCACTTACTTGCTGCTACCACCACCACCTTTACCTTTCAAAAAGGAAACTGTACAACACACATTTGCATATACACACACATGCAGCCACCTTAGCAGAAAGATTGTAGTGGGTTGTTGTACTGTAACTCTCCACTTACACTAAATGCTTACTAATTAATTCCACCAATCAGGGACATCCTGACCACCCCGCTGAGGTTACCCCGAGCCATTACCACGGCAACTACGAGAGAGGAGCTGGAGGTCATTTCCGCCATGGGTGCAGGTAGATGAATCTACATCATTAGTCAAAAGAAATTGGGTCTTTGCTGCAGAAAAGAACAGGATATAGCAATAGAAAGATGCTTAATGGATAAAGGTGAATATGAAAAATATTAAGAAATGAGACAAGCAAATGTGCTGTATATATATACACAGTATTTTACATGTTCCTTTAAAAATTATAAAGAGAATAGAATCAATCAATGTGTATAATATCGTAGGTGTGTAGAGAAACCTAGGATATTATACACATACCATCTTAGGTTGTTGTTAGTGTTTACCTTACCACTGTCAATATCTTTCTGATATTTCCCTGTCACACATGAAACTATAGGAGACTGCCATAGGCCCAAGGGGGGGGGGGTCCTGGCCTGACTGGGCCTGGGCAGGAAATCTAACCTCTAGTCTGCGTATTTTGCAGATTACTGGACATCTGATGTTAACCAGCAGACAAAGAACCAGGACCTGAATCACACCAGTGTGTATTTGTATGTGAACCCAGTCACCATAGAGCAGAACCCCAACAACGACCTGGACCACTGCTCTGTCCCCAAGCCTGATGTCATCACCAGTCAAAACAGCACCTCCTCCATGCAGAATGGAGAAGCCCCTCAGAAGGTCACCCCAGAGGACAAAGGTCAGACCAAGACCACGACCAACCAGGAAATGAAATACAAACGCCCTCCACCCCGACCCCCCAGCCTGGGCACAGGGTCAGGGATGGGCCTCCTCTTTTCCTCCCCCCCCTCGCCTCAAACTTCATCTACTGCAACTCCAGCAGCTGCAAAAAAAGTGGAAGGAAAGGGAGGAGGAGGGGAGAAAGACGAGAGGAAGTCAGTGTCAACATCACCTTCTCCGTTGAGGCCTCCTGCCCCACTGCAGAACCGAGCAGCTCCCCGTCTGCCTCCCGCTCCTCTCTGTCGCACCTCCTCTAGGAAGAGCACTGAGCAAGGGGTGGGAGAGGGGATGGAGAGAGAGAAGGGACAAAATTCTGCAAAGAAAATTTGCAGCGGAGACAGAGGTGAGGAAATAGGACAAAAATCAGGTCTGTTGGCTGAGGTGACTGAACAAGAGAGCAGCAGCCAAAATCAAGGGGAGGAGATTAAAACGGATGGAGAAAAGAAAGAGAAAGACAGTGAGAAGGAGGGAAAAGAGTGTCTGTCATTAGTGAAGAAACCGTCCCGTCCAGTCCCTCCACCAAGGAGGAAAACTAACTCCTCAGACCCAACTGTCGGCCCCAAACAGGCTGGAGCAGCCAATCAGATTGCTGGGATGAAAGGCCCCACGCCAACACGGAGGCCCGATGTGTCGCTATACTCACCACAAGGGGGCACTGTGCTGACAACTGACCCTGATTCCTGCTCCACCAGCAGCACAGAGGAAGAAGGAGAGCCAACCCAGGAACAGGAACAAAACCACAGGTAGGTCTGGATTTTCTGCTGCAGGGAGGAAAAGTGGGTAAAATAATAGACAGACAGACACAACAAGGCTTTATGCTAATTCTGCTGCATACACAGTTGTAGTCCCCAACACCTGCAAAGTATCATAAGAGATATTATCATAATAATCACATCCTAACACTATCCTGTTACATTAGGGTTGTGATAAAGACTGGGATGACTGTGCATCTTATGCATGCATTACCTTACTTACAGACGTGGACAAAATTGTTGGTACCCTTCTGTTAAAGAAAGGAAAACCTATAACTGTCACTGAAACAAACTGACAAAAGTAAAGGAACAAAGGACATTTCCCAGAAACTTTGTGGACAAATGAGACAAAACTGGAACTTTTTGTTCCAAAACTGAAGCTTTTTGGCAAGTCACATCAGCTGGTCGTGTACAGATGCAGAAATGAAGCATACAAAGAAAAGAACACTGTACCCACTCTGAAACATGGATCAGGCTTGGTTCTGTTCTGGGGCTGCTCTGATGCACCTGCCACAGAGTGTCTTGAATCTGTGCAGGGTACAGTGAAATCTCAGAGCCCGGTCTAAGTCGCAGGTCAGTGGTCCTCCAACAGGGTAATGACCCAAAACAGACACAGCTAAAAACACCCAAGAATAATAAAGAACAAAACATTGGACTATTCTCAAGTGGGCTTTAATGAGTCCTGATCTAAATCCTGTTGAACATCTGTGGAAGGAGCTGAAACATGCAGTCTGGAGAAGACACCCTTCAAACCTGAGACAGCTGGAGCAGTTTGCTCATGAGGAGTCGACAGGTGCAGAAGTTTCATTGAGAGCAACAGAAATGGCCTGACTGCAGTGATCCTTGAAAGGTTGTGCAACAAAATATTAAGTTAAGATTAAGTTAAGGGTACCATCATTTTTGTCCAGGCCAGATTAGTTTTTTTATTTATTTATTTATTTTTAATAATTCTAATGAACCACAATTCAAAAGCAATGTCTGATTTTTGTTAGTTTATTTTCACTATATTTTTATTCATTATTACTTTTGTCAGTTTCAGTCGTTTCAGTGACAATTGTGGGTTTTTCTTTCTTTAACAGAGGGATACCAACAATTTTGTTCACGTCTGTAATAGCTCATTTTTGTTGTTTTACTCCGTAAACATCAATGTGCTGTTGTTCTGCTCCACTGATAATTAGAGAACCTTACTTAAAATTAAGGAAGAAGTCAAAGGCAGCATCACTATCAACACAGTGGTTAAATTCAATTTAATGAAATCAAAAAGTGAAGCAACTTTTACTTCTGCATGTTCACGACACAACACAATTCATTATAAAAACATACAGTAAAGACTTAAACTGCTCAGAGACATGACTGGAGTTTGTTGACATTTTCATGTTCTTTGTCTACAACATTAAAAAAAAAACTGTAGAGAATATCTGACTTATTTGGTCACATGGGGATCAGTAGTCCACAACCTTTCATCATTTCAACTGCAGCATTACCTGCAACAGATTAACACAAAGATTTATCACAACATTACTGATAAGAATTAGAGGTGCACAAATCAATTTAATATCCTGAGGTTATGTTCTTAAATTCTGCCGAGTGGCCATATAAAGTATAGGTTTGCAACATTAAAGGGCCTTGCTGGAGTTGTTCTGTCTCACAGTCAGAAAATATCATCAAACCAACACTATTTTAGTTTCTCACTCAGTACATCTAGAGCCCCTGATTCAGTGTAATAATACTTTGGAGTTATTTTTTCACTTACATGCTTCACACTCATTCAGTCAGACAGAAAGCCACCACCATCATACATGACCCCTCACACCCACCTCACAACTTATTTCAACTCCTTCCCTCATGCCGACGCTACAGGGTCCCACCAGCAAGACAAATTCATGGAAAAAAATCATTCATTTCAACAGCTGTCAATATATTATATATAACAAATCCTAATCTACACCCAATTCAATTTTGTGTTGCTTTTAACTGTGTTTCTGTTGTGTTGTTTTTACCCATATCTTTTTTAAGTATCTGAGAGACACGTCAAACACAAATTTCCACTGCTTTTTTGCAATGGACAATAAAGTGTTTTTTTTTTTATTCTGATTATCTATATGCACCAGAGCAACAATGAATCAACATCCAGAAAGGTGAGACAGTGACAGGTTTACAGATTTAAATTAAACTCTATTTTATTAGAGTTGTCACGTTGGGAGCTGGTGAAGAGAGCTAGTGTAAACCTGAAAAATAAAGCTGCAGGACACACCTGTGTACTGTAACAGAACCTCTGTGATCAGACCTGTGGGTGGCAGCACTGACCGTCCACGTCCAGTGTGGTGACACCTGAGAGGACTGAGGTTAACTGAACTGATCCAGGTGGTCACGGTTCAAAGAGACGCTACCTGTTGCTAAGGAGGGTCCTAGAAACAACTTACTGATGGATCCCAACACTTCACAACAAACAGCTACAACTGCAACAAGTACTGCTTCTAGCTGGAGGGGCAGGACTTGTTCCATAGAACCAATAGAAAGTCTGCATTTCCTGCTCTTTCCAATGACAGCTGCTCTGAGTAAAATTACTTAAACTGATGTATTATTTAACTAGTAAGACTAAGTCAGAGCGGGGTAACACAACTGTGTGAGCAAAATCAATGACATAATGATAAGCAATAAGAAAATTATAATATAATATATATAATAAATAATACTAACGTACTCAATTCTTTACAGGGTTACATTGTTTAGCACTATATTACATCTACAACGGATCAGATCAATTTAAATGCTAGGTTACATTTGTTTTTAATTGTTTAGGACTTGGCTGATAATTTTACTTGTAGTTGTCCAGGTTGAATAAAATGTTACACTGTCTGTCTCCTCTTTAATTTTGAAACATCTGCTGCAAGCTGTGTGCCATTTTTGTTAATTATGGAATCAACTGTTTGAGATACAACAAACTCTGGGCCTACCCCTCAACTCTGAATTGATGATTTTTTAGGATGGGAGACAGAGATGGCAGTAAAACTAGTTTTATTTTATTTTTTTATTTTAGTGAAGATTTGACAGTGAGTAACTATTCAATTTCTTGAAGAATGTGTTCAAAGCAAACAATTGTAGAACTTTTTGCCAAATAAGTAAAAAGCAAGTTGAAATCAGAAACTTCTTCTCTACACATGTCATCAAGCTTTTACCTGAGACTGTCACAGAGATGCGCCTCATGTCAAACCGCCCCAGTCTTTAAGTTTTTGCATGATTATAAAACAAGTCCTCAAGAATGACAGATTTATAAAAAAAAAAAAAAACTTCTAATAGAGGGTTATAATCTATATATCCTATGTCTTGTTCTGATGTTTGGCTTTTCTGCAGTGGGGTGGAGAAAAACTATAGGATAAAGCAGACTGCACCAAATTTTGTGTAACGTTTCACCCCAAACACACACAACACACTACACACTACACACACACTATTCCGTTGTGCCTACCTTATTAGCAGCCTCTAGTGAATTAATGAGCACATTTAACTCATCTCTATTCATCTCCATGGTGACAGGCTGGAGGGCTCCATGCTCTCTCACGTCGAGACTGAGGCTGAGCAGAGGGGTGTGGAGGGACGAGATCTTATCACTGGACAGAGCTAGCTGCAGAAAGATAGGAAGTCAAAAGAAGTGACATTCAGGTGTCAGACCTGCTAAATCAGTCACAAGGTGTATCCTGCTCACGTGCATGAGTAGTTTATGAAAACAAATTTTAATATTAGACAAAGATAAGCCAAGTAAATAGAAAATGCAGTTTTTAAATGATGATTTTATTTACTAAGGGAAAAAAGCTACCCCCAAATCTACCTGGCCCTATGTGAAAAAGTGAAGAAATTCAAGAACAGATGAAAAAACTAAATCACTCGGTCACCTTCAGCTGCCAGTCAAAGTCCTGTAGTGTAGCAAAGGACACAGAGTTGGTTCTGTCCAGCAGGGCACGGCGGATCTCTTCCTCTCTGGCTCTCAGTACACTCAGCACAGTCTCGGTGTGTCCACTGCCCACACCTGACAGCCCAGCCAGCACCTGTCCACAGCAACAGAAGACACTTGAGAAGAGAGAAGTCACTCGGCTGCCACCACAGCATATACATCCTGCTGCCTAAGGTTAAAACATCTGCTTCCTCAGGTGGATGTCGCAAAACACAGCATTTTAAACCCCAGCTCAACACTACAGTGAAAATCTGGATACATACACGTAATTATCCTGTTAATAATCTGTATTATTGTATTTAATTGAAGGCAGTCTTGAACCAACCCATGTTGTTGTCTCACCTCCTCATTGGAGCTCTTGTTACCCACTGCCAGGCGGAAGAAGGCCGTCAGGGAGTTGAGCAGCTCCAGCCACTCCTCTAGGCTCCAGGTGGCACTGTAATCCCCCCTGCGAGGAGGCTCCCTCCCACACAGTCCATCCACCACCCTGTGACACAGCTACAGACCAGGAAGGACTGTGAGCAGTGGAGTTCTATGTTTGGTTGTGTTATAAAATCAAGATACTGATGCTACCAGACCCTGCTCATTCTGTGGATTTATGTCTGCAGAGCATCAAACCTGTCAGCTGGTCATACTGTTTAGGATCATCAGTTAACATTAAAAAGGAGGAAGTGTGAGATACGTTCAGTCACATCCTCCTATTCATATTCTGAGCTGTGCATAATTGTATTTATTTATTTAAGAATATTTTTCACAATTTTTGTATAAAATTCTACTTATACTGTATTTATATGAATGTTAAACTCTATATCCAAGCAATTACTTCAATCTTTACCCATCTCTACTTTTACTTTTTCTTTCTTTATAGTTGTGCATCATGAACCACAACACCAAACCAAATTCCATGCATCAATTTATTAAAAATGTATTCATTGATTGATTGTGGTCTGGCAGTGACTGTTATTGTTTGGAATAGATTCTAATACAGCCTCAGATGCAGTCACAGCCTGGATAACACCACAGCTCTGCAAACACAGGACTGTTTCAAACACTCCTCGCTCCATGGCTGGCGCTGTGCCGTGCAGCTCTCAGTAAGAACCATCAAATAAATGGACTATGTGAGTGAAAAACGACCCGCCGTCGATGACGGTTACATGAGGCGCTTAGAAAACTGAAGTGCTCATCGTTACTCATGCATACAGCGGTGGATCATACCTTCAGACTGTCTTCCACAAGTAACCTGCTCAGAAGGGCCACCATGTTCTCCTATGGTTCCGCCTGCTGATCAGCTGATCTCAATCACACGATCACGTGAGCTGCGTTCACGTCAGCTCGGAAAAGTGAACTGCATCGCTTCAATAACTGTGCGCTATAGTGGATGGAAAATATGTGTTGTACATGTTATTATTGTTATTATAACGTAAACCTCAGTTTGTTACAACTGACGCCAGGAATTACACTGTTTATTATTATCTCAGACGCCGAAGTCCCTTTTTTAAGACCTCCGGTTTAGTGTGACCTTGATGTTATAGCAGCAACCGTAGACCCAATCTGTTGCAAATGATATCCTGCAACATGTATGTGATGAGTCATTGGATGCCAAATTTAATGCAAAGCTCCTATAATTCATACATTATATCTGCTGGGGCAGATACAGACGTGAAACTGTAAACACTGGGGAGTCTTCAGTGGAGCTCAGCTGGACGGCGCTCCAGGCGAAAGCGGAACGTCTCACAGCCTCCGT
>OMNW01006920.1:0-22124 GCA_900303245.1 Selene dorsalis | reverse complement strand
ACCCCCCGTCACCGCTGCTGGGAGATGTGACCCGACACACAGTCGCTGTCGTTAACGTGGACACGGACAGCGCATGGACGCAGACAGGGTGAGTGTTTTACCGTTGTACCTGCCTGCTTCTACGGGTCTGCTCATTCATTTCGGCCATGGTGAACAAAATACAGACGCGAACAACAACGTCCGTCAGGGCCTGGTTTCACCTGACTGAGCCGCTGGGCGACAGCAGCACAGAGACTGTCCTCTAGGTGTCCATACCTGAGAGCGGAGGACAGGCGTTGTGCTCTGCTCGGGTTATAGTTTCACTTGAACTGTCCGTTAGACAAGTTAGAAACACAGGCGGGGGCTTTACCAGGCCATATAACTTGGGCAATGTGTAAACTATGATATAGCCTATAGCATGGAGCTATAGGCTATATCATAAAGGAGGAGTAAACTGCAGCTACTGTATCCCAGAACAGAGGCTCTGTCTGAACTGGTAGATACACATTACTGTACAAGATCACAACTCGGAGAGATCAGACCGGATCTGTGTGACTCTTTAGAACTGAGACAGTTTGGCCAGAATCAGCTTTATTGTTTAAATACAGTTCATTCACAAATGCTGTGATGGTGCAAACTGATCTCCCTTCATCGGTCTGCACTCAGAGCTCCATTATTTCAAAGTGAGAACAGATCTGTGGACATTTTGACAAGTACATGAAAAAGTAAAAAATGGAATATCACACTGCATATTACAACACTAAACTGTTTTTAGCTCCATGGAAGTTTAGTGTTGAGTGTCTAGTTACAGCTCAGTGGTGTACACAGCCTGATTAACTAAATAACTAAAAGATCATGTACTTAAGCGCTGCCTGGAGGTCCCCAGACTGGAGACTGGGGACCGACAGGGATCCTTCAGGGGTTTGCAGCAGTCTCCAGCTAAAGGTTGTCATACAGTATCTCACTGCAACATCATCTGCTGCTAATGCCTGTTACAGGAAGTGCTATACTGTCTTTAACTGTCAGCATAAAGTAGGATTCAGCTTGGTACAACTTAAACAGCTGTATAGTTAAGCGTCAGGATAACATATCTTCTTGAGAGACCTGAAGGGTTCTTGGTCTCGGTGTTTCTGGAGGTATTGGCTCACAAGATCAGAGATAGTGATCATATTTCACACATTACGGTAAGTAATGTGTGAAGCAAGATGAAACACTTCTACAAAATCGTGTTGAAGTTGTTGTAATTTTTAGGAAGTGTGGGCGTTGCTGTGGCCCACAAAAGCATCATGTGACTTTCTCTCAGTGTACTCTAATTGTTGGCTGTGAAATCAGAGGGTTTAGCAGAAAGAGCCTTCCCAAGTTTGGCATTTTATTTTACTTTCTTAGAAATCAAACATGGGAACATCTTTCTAGACCAATTACAGAGCACCAGATACTGTTTCAGGAAGTGGATTGTGGGCAACAACCTGTAAATCAGGAAAAGAAGCAAAGATTTGTTTGTCTTGAATTGGTTTATAAGACTTCCTTATCATTGCTGACTGAGCAGCCGAGCTAATATTTACATGGTGCACTGTATCTACTAAAGTTCATGTGCAGCAGCTTCAGTTATCTGCTGATAGTTATGCTATGATAACTAGTATGGTGAGAATGAAGGTGAACAGGTTAGACATATCACAGCTCTGTGAGAGAGCACTGCACTGTTTGGGGAGGGAGCTCCAGAGGAATACTACACCACATAGAACACAGTTTAGATTTTATTTGAACTTTACAACCAGTGGTCAGACTTTAAAGGAGCCCTTCAAATCAAATAGCTTGTTAAATATTAGTTCTTTGGCATCCAAAGTATATTTTATTCCAGGTCAGTTCTTTTTTTTTCATTTCATGGATTTTCTTGACATTCATCATGTAAAAAAACACTAGTTTAGGCCTATAAAACACAAAATATAACTTCTTTCATTTTACAGTGAGACCCCTCAGCTGATTCTTTCCCTTTCATGATATGAAAAATGTGATTCCACCTTCATTATAACTGGATTATTGATATTCCGTATACTTGGGCCTTCCCCTGTCTTGACTCGTCTGCAGATGGTACAAAGCGCAAACAGATCAGCCTGCTCCTAGCTGCTCCTCATTGGCTCTTCTTGGTTTTAAGATCAGATTGGTAATTATTTTTGAAGACACTAAATGATAAGGCTCCATGTGATATCACAGTAACAGCATAGTTATTACTAACTAACTAAAAGGTGACAGAGCTTTTTCAGCTGCTCTCCTCCCTAACCTGCAATGTACCTGCCTCTGTCAGTGTGTTATATTAACCTTCTTATTAGAGTGAAGCAGTGTAGGTCAGGTGTCTCCCTGTCAGACCAGCTGCAGTAGGGATTATGTCACTCACATGTCCTGTTGTTGTCACACTTCCTGGTTTCTCTGCCCGAGGGTCTTACCTTCTCACACGACCACTGCAGGGTACGTACAGGAGGCCTGTTGTGTCATGTGCTCCAACATTAGCCTGTTAGCTGTGTCACAGTGGTCTAGATGTGCATTCCTCCATGGTTCAAGTTGCAGAGAAGCCACGGACACTCTGACATGGACTCAATGGAACCACCTCCATCAATCAATATGGAGTGTTCCATACGTTTTCTTTCTAATCCTGACAGGGCCTGCTCAACAACATTTTTAAATTCCATCTCCAGTGTTAACTCCACCTTTTCTCTATGAAAAATGTGCATGTCAGTTACAGTCTGGCTAAAGTTGTGGGGAGTATCATGGTTAATGCACTGCTGCTGCTACATAGCTAACATCTACTACACATCCACCTGTGCTGGGTGAGGGATCCCTCCTCTGTTGCTCACCCTGAGGTTTCTCCTCTTGTGTTTTGTCTTGGGAGTATTTCCTCAGTAGATGTGAGGGTCTGAGGGCAGAGGATGTAGTCATGATGCTGTGTAAAGCCCTTTGAGACAAACTGTTTGTAAAAATGGGATATATTAATAAACTTGCCTTGCCTATCTTTAGTATTTTTTTATTTATTTAGATCCCCATTAGCTATCATATTCCTGTTCCTGGAGTCGCCACACACACAATTACAGACATAGTAAAACATACTGACTAAAAACAACAACCTCAAACTACACTAAGCATTACAAATTATCAAGATTTTGGAAGAAATAGTTGCACAGTTTTAAAGTTTTGCAAACGCACAAAACCAATGTCTAGGCATATGAAAAAAAGAAAAACTAACAAACAACAAAACAAAACAAAACAAATGCGAACCAAGAAAAGAAGTCAGATAGTATATCACCTTTCTAAAAACATCTTTTTCAGTTGTTTTTTTTTACTACTTTTGTTTCCCAGTGATAAGAGCTCAGGTTCAAGTATAAGCAGCTGTTTACTTACTAGTCTAGAAGGAACTTAAGTCTAATCTTGTTTCTGTTTCTGTTTCTCTATCACATCTTTTATTCTACCGATGGCTTGTCTTGTTTTCCCTGGGCCACTATAGGAGGAATTACATGCTATAAGCTCTTGTCTTGTAAACACAACATTTACTGAAGCTGTTGGCAAATATTAACTTACAAATAGGGGTCAAAGTTAGTCAGGTGTTAGACAGGTAAAGGGACTGTATGAAAATTCACAATTTTCACAACTGAAAAATAGGAAGACACGTGACAGTAGTTGTCATTCAGAGCTAGATAACAGTAATTTAACTATACTTGGCTCACTGAGGGTGAAAAGCATGAGCACATGCTTGTGTCATGGTTAGTATCCCAGCAGCAGTGTTTTGTACATTTGTCAAGAGTTGATTCAGGTAAACCAGAGAAAGGGTGTTACAATAGTTAAGCTGAGAACAAAAGTTTCAGCTTCAGCCACAATAGAGACATCTCTTCCTCTGTTTACTGAGGTTTTATTAACAGACATTGTTTCTTTTGTTCTGTGCCTTACATCCTGCCATCTTATTTTAACTTCATCTGTGGTTCTTCTTGTTTTCCAACTGCATTTACTTCCAGATACTCTCCCATGTAGCATTTCTTCTTTGCCGTACCTACAGTATGTTTACTTCCTCTTCCTCTATACATCGACTCAATCAAATGTCTTTTTCTGTTTGTGGCCATCGGGTGTCCCATACAAACTCTCCATGGTGGAAAAGATTAATACACACAATACCCTCATTAAAATACTCCTGTTTATACTTATTTTCATTTATGCAGTCACTCTTAGTACATCACCCAAATAGGCAATTGAGTTCTCTCCATTAGGTCATTAGAAAATTGTTTCGCTTTTCCCAATAAACGAACCCCAGAAACCTCAGCAAATGATTTTGTAAGATGTTTGTACTGTCTGTTGAAATTTCTGTCTTTTATGTTGAAAAGTTTTACTCATTCTCTGGAGCTGTACTGTAATTATGGATGTTCTTGTGTCCGCTCCAGGAAAAAGCAACTGCTAAGTCTCTGCTTCAACTCACCATCATTTTACAATTCCACATCACTGCCTCTATCTGTGTTTGGTATACAGCCAACACAGGCCAAGCATCCCTATCAGACACTCTCTATGGCTGTGACATCACTGGCTGCAGCCAACAAGAATGTCAAAGGAATTGACATCCCTACATGTCACTCTCAAAAATGAAGAATAATAAGGGGGAAAATATATATTTTTTTAATTCTAGCATAAAACGACAACACCACAATGAAAATAGTCGAGGGGTTTTAAGACTTTGAAATGAAAGGAACTGCACAAAAGATGTCAATGAGTTGCATCATAGCGCATTGTTTTACTACTGTGTCAGAATGTGTTGAAAAGAGACTCATTGTTGGTTTGAGTCTTTTTGTGGAATTTGTTGCCAATAAGAAAAATACACATTAACAGCAGACTGAACCTTTAAACTTACTGGTCTTCTCTCTGCAATGGAAGGACAATTTGAATTTCCAGCGTGGAGCGCAGAGGGGGGGGCCCGGCCTCTCTCACAGCCCAGCTGTGTAGATGGAGCAGCTCCACTGGGTGCGGCACCGCTGTCGGGCGCTGTTAGCAGATGACCCAGGGCGAGGCTGGTACTCTCCTGCTGATGGCCTGCCCACCAAAAGCTCCCCGGATGCCCACACCTCTAAACATAGATCCAGTGGGATGAGGAGGACGGTGTTTGCCCGACATGGACCCCACCAACACGAATACGAAGCTGGTTGCAAAGACTACAAGGGCAACGCCATCCGGACTACCAAGTACAGGTTCCTGACCTTCATCCCTATGAACCTGTTCCAGCAGTTCCACAGGTCAGATCAGCATTTTGGCAAATAAGACAAAATAATTTAACAAAATGATCTGTCCATTTGAGATGAGAATGTTTCAGTGTAGTTTCACTATTTGTAATTTAAACTGCACTTAACTGTTGAAGGACCACACAGAACTACACCTGCAAACCTCACATAGCTCTTTCGAAGAATGCAGTGTGTGCACGTGTTAGACTGGGTTTCTCATGACAGTCTTTAGTTTCCATAGTGATGAATCACCTGTATAAATGTTTCAGTTCACTATAGATGATGTTCATGCAGGTTAAACCTGTCCAGTGCGTCACAGTGTGTTGGTGTTTAGCCTGGCTCTGTGTCCTTCCTCAGGGGAAAAGTCTGTATCAGTGAGTTATCCACATTTTTGGGATGAACTCAACTATTGCTGGATGACACTACCTTTTAACTGCAGGTAGATCACCATGATAACCTAAGCCCCATTCTGCGCTTAGACTCAGCGCAACACCATTAAGTAACTCTTTCAGCTGAGGGGAAATTCAACTCCAAGTGCCACACTGAAGCAAGAAGTGTGAGGTGTTTTATGTTTTCTGAAACAATACAGTGATAGAGTTATAGAACATTTACAGAATTGATCTCATTACTGTCTGATGACACTGTTTCTCACTCAGTGCCAATCAGAGCAACATGAGGAGACTGAGATGATAACTCCTCTCCCAGGACCACCAGTGTGACTCCAGACTTCAGGTCTCAGGTGTATCTGTTAAAATGAGTCCCCTGGTCTTTCCTTTGCAGGGCTGCCAACCTCTACTTCCTGTTCCTGGCGTTGTTGAACTGGGTGCCAGTTGTTGAAGCCTTTCAGAAGGAAATTACCATGATCCCTCTGGTGGTGGTCCTCACTGTTATCGCAATCAAAGATGCTCTGGAGGACTACAGGCGGTATTTGTTCGACAAGAAGGTCAACAGCAACGTGGCTCAGGTCTTCTGTGGGTGAGTGACCCTCTGTCAGCTCCAGAGAACAGCTGGTTGGTGACATTGTAGCTATAAATTGGTGTGTAAGAAGACTGATTCATCATCATTTGGTTCATCTGGCATGTGTTTCCCATAGCAGCAGAATGTACAGAATCAACAGCCAGCTATGCTAAGATTTATTAACATGTGATTCAGAAAGCATTGAGGGAACTCACTTTTAAATCATCCATTTACCAGTCACTACTTCACTGATGACAGGATCATTTTATCCCAGAGATATGTTTTTATCACTTAGTACTTTTACACAACTTTATAGAACCCATTACAGTATTACCTCAAATACTTCAGTGATACTTCAAAAGCATTAGCTGAACATCAGATCACAGTGGGTTTTCCTCCCTCAGGTGACACCTGTGAAGAGCTCCCAGGTGTCTCCTCTGTGTAACCACTGACTCGGGTGTAAACTACTGCTGCATCATGTTTGTCATGCACTGACTTCTATAACAACACAGTGTTGAATGTAAGGCATTGCCTAAAACATATCACGTATCAACTTCAGGTATGAGGACCTCTAGTGGTTATTAGGAAGCTCAAACCCAGTTTACACCACAGTGAATGATGAGACAGCAAATTTAAATCCAGTTTAAACTGCAGCAGTTCCACTTTCCCAGCATTCAACACCTGCTTCATACTGAGCATAATTCCTCCATTGTCGAAGAGTAGTGGCACAATAAAGGGAGACCTGGACGCTTGAAACCCAAACCTACTGCCTGACCAGATGCCAGCAGGCCAGATAAACAACCCATCTTGGCTACTTTCACTTTGTGGTATCCATCTACCTCTCTATGCCTCTAATTTCTGCTTTATCATCACAGTCACTCAGCTGAATCTTACAAACATCTATGAATTATTGTTCTGCAACATTCAAAACTTCTCTCAAATCACAGTTTTCAGTTTTGACATTTTGTCAGTGGTGGAGGAAACTTTTAGTCCCATATTAAAGCAGCTCCAGTGTTTGGGTGCAGCTATTCCGTAGAAGCTGTTGTCACAGAAGACACTGAGAGACCCCAAGGTCCAACAGTTAGTTGATAAAAGTGCCTATCAATGAACAATCCATATCAACAATAAAAAATAAAAATAATTGAAAAAAAGTGACTGTAATGTCTCATTTACAAAAGCCTTCAGAGCCCTAATCCAGTTGTTTGTAGAGCAGTTCTCAGCAGCAGTTCCAGCCTCAGTCTTCATCATTCTTTATAATTTTCCTGACAAATCCTCTCAGGGTCAGACTGAACAGGAAGTGGTCTGTGGTGGTCTGTGGTCTAAGGTCTGTGGTTTTTAGATCAGGACACTTAGGGGCAGTCACCGACTTCTCCTGAAGTGTCAGGTCATTGTGGAGCTGAAAGGTAAACTCTTGCTCCAGTCTCAGATCTCCACGAGTGTGGATTGGGTTTTCTTCAAGGACCTCTGTCTCATTCATCCTTCATCAGGTCGACTTGTCTACCTAGAAACCTCCAATCCAGAGCAGGAGAGGCATCAGACCATGCTGTTCAGTTTTCTAGCATGAAATCAGTCATCATGGAGCTGGTGACCGCTGCTCCCCATCCCTCCTTTGTTCTGCATGGTATTACACAACCTGTATCTGAGTAGGTCGTAAAACCTGAACCTTGAGTTTACTTAAAGCACAAGGGTGTGTAGAGGAGTGCCACGGACCTCTCTCACCAGGTGGTTAATGATCCATAGCTCTCACAATGGTCAGTATGAAGACACACAGCAAGGACATGGAAGATGAATGTGGACAGGATCACAACTGAAGAACAGCAGGTAGGTAATGACATAGACTGTCATGTGGACCTGAAACCCCAGGACTCTGAACTCATGTTTAGCTTGAATCGTTCGTACCATCTTCACCCTACCAAGAAAAAGCTGCTGAAGAAGAGGACGGTGGTACCTCTATCTACAGAGGATAAGGAGCTGAGTCGACTCCTGAAGTCGTATAAGAGCAACAAGATCCGAACCTCAAAGTACTCCCTGCTCTCCTTCCTGCCCAAGAACCTGTTTGAGCAGCTTCATCGTGTAGCCAACATCTACTTCATCTTCCTTGCTGCTCTCAACTTCTTCCCTGTGGTGGAGGCCTTCAAGCCAGAGATCTCTCTGGTTCCTATCCTCCTGGTGCTGTCTGTCACAGCTGTGAAGGATATTCTGGAGGACTACTGCAGATTTAGGTCAGACCACCTCATAAACAGGCTGCTCTGCCATGTTTACAGCAGGTAGGTTGATGTAGCAGCGAACACTGTGGTCTGTTATTGCCGTGGCTGTATTCTCTTTTCTATTAGAAAAGGTGGTTCAAGGTTCTCAGTTCTGCTTTTCTTATACTCCTAAATAAATGAAGTACATATAAACTATCACTTCCAATCGAATGGAGTCACAGTCACTGCCTGGAAAAGGTGTTGGAGTGTAATGATTAACCACTGACTGTATCACTGTGTGTTATAGTCACAGTCTCCAGATACATTATGATAATAAATTATGATGTATATATGATGATATATATGATAAATTATGATGATAAGAGTTAATATTGTGTAGTTCAAAATGATGATGTGTCTCAAAGCTGATAATGTTTATTCTGTTCTTTCCTTCTTTACTCCTATAAAAAAGGAAAACATCAAATACATCATATTCCAATACCCTTTTGATGTTATGTTGTACACACTGACCCGTTGAATAATAGGTTTATTGTTGCTGTTAGTGGCATGCCTAGTCCTGAACACAATACTTTTCATTTTACTTCATTCAAAATCAAGTTTGTACTCAAATAAGGCAGGTAATTAGGACATATAGAGAAGAGTAATGGCCCAAGGCAACTCCTCTGGGCTCTCCACACTGTAATTATTACAGGAAAAAAGCATAATTCACTGTTATTTATAATTATGTTGTCAGTACTAGTTGCAGATGTTTGCTCATGCTCAGCATAATTATAATGTTGTTGACTTTTCACTACCTGAGTGAGGTTACAGATGAGTGCAGTGTAGTTCAGCTTCTTTTTCAAGGGGCATGAATCTGACAGCCAATCAAATTGAGGTCACCAGGACGATTGTTCCTTTGCTAATATCCGTTACCTTCATTAGTGCAGGACACAATTTACCTACATATTTTACATTATACATTTGCATTTTGCGTCTATAGACATGGCCATCTAGAATCAGCTTAGACGCCACAGACGTCCAACCTTAATACTGGGAACTATCAGGTCTGGGCTGACTTTGATGGGAATGCAATCTTGCTGGGCATGGGAATGCACCACCCCCAAACAAATTCCTACCCTTTCTAAAAATGTTATAGCCTGGTAGGGCTGTCCCTATGTTTTTTGGTCCACATGGTCTACACATTGGTCTAAATATGTTTGTTAGGCAGCAAGTACATTGATATTTTCACTGTTCACTGTTGTTTCATGAAGTTTGTTTTTTAAACTCCCAACATTAATATTAGCTATTCCCCACCTTTTCTTTGGTAAATCTAGAACTATGCTTTTACCCAGTTAAAAATAAGCATGAAATTAGTCAAGATGATGATAGCATAATCTGCTCTTGCTCCTGCCTCCTTTGATGCAGGTAAAGCTTTGGATCAAGTCCTTCCCAGAATTAGCTGTTTTTCCTTAAAAAGCAACAAATTGATCACCACTAATCTTGGTCATCCAACCCTAATCGATAATGTTTAAATGCTCCTCAAGGTTTGAGCCTTGAGGATCACTGTATTTCCAGCAGTGTGTAGGGTCTCCTCTGGACTCTGCAGAAGAACGTGAATTAACAAAGAAAAATCCAATAATCTCACATCCCTGGTCCCTGTAATCTACACTGTAATCTTCTGTTCAGATGAGGTTGTGAGGCCACTGTCATATGATGTCTGCTCTGAGTGCTCTCCTCTTCCACAGCAACCAGAGAGCCTACACTGAGCACTGCTGGAAGGATGTGCAGGTTGGAGACTTTGTGCGTCTGTCGTGCAATGAGATTATCCCTGCTGACATCCTGCTGCTGTACTCCTCTGACCCCCGAGGGGTCTGTTACATTGAGACGTCCAACCTGGATGGAGAAACCAACCTGAAGCAGAGACAGGTGGTGCAAGACCTCCAACTGCAGGTAATACAGGAAGTGGATCAGTATGTAGAAAGTCTCCATCTGTTCAACTCCTCTGTCACTTTCACAGATTTCATCACATATTTCCATACAATATATTTCACCCATGAATGTATATGACATGTTTTTTTATGTTTGGCACAAATGTGACATTACTTCTCAACAAGTAGTGCTGTGAAAAAGTATTTGTCCCCCTCCTGATTTCTGCCTTTTTTGCATGTTTGTCACACTTAAATATTTAAGTGTCAAACAAATGATGATGATGTGGTTCTCTGGAGACCCAAAGCTTTACAAATGGTTTTGTAATGCTTTCTAGACTGATAGATGTCAATGATTTTGTTTTTTATCTGTTCTTGAATTTCTTTAGATTGCGGCATGATGTGTTGTTTTTTGAGATCTTTGAGCCTCCTTCACTCTGTCAGACAGGTTCTATTGAAGTGATTTCTTGATTCAACTGTTCTGGCAGTGATCACAGTTGGTTCATGATTTAACAAGGGGGGACAATTACTTTTTCACATGGTAGGTTTGGATATCTTATTTTTAATAAATGAAATTGTTATTTAAAAACAACAGTTTATAATTACTTGGCTTATCTTTGTCTAATATTGAAATTTGTTTGATGATCTTAAGCATTTAAGTTGTGACAAATATGCAAATGAGAAAGTAGGAAGGGGGCAAATACTTTTTCATAGCACCCACTGTATGTACATATACTGCACATAAACATAAAGAAAAGATGATGACGATGAACAATGAGAGTTCTTCGCTCTTTAAAAATGTATTGATTTGTCAAACAAAAACCAGATAACATTGTTAGTCTATATTTAGCTATGATCTCCTACAGTTTATTATTGCCCATTGTAATTTCATAATTACAATGGTGTCATGATAACAACTTCCTGTTCTTTCCTCCTGAGTCTTTTTCCATCCACCAGCAATATATTCTTAAATATTGATCTCTTCTCAACCGGTTGTGGGGTACATGACGAAAATATGAAGCCTTTAAAGTCCCATTTAAATGCTTTTGTAAGCTTTATGTATTCAGAGTGGGATATCTGATAGAGTGTAAAAAATACCTCATCAGGTTCCCCAGACAGATTGATGGATTTCTGCTACTCAGGGACTCACTCATATTTAGAACATTACCTGTTTTTTTGTTTGTTTTTAAAAAAATAATTTATAATATTCATTAAAGTAAAAATATTTTCCTATTATTAGTAAAACAAATACCATCAAAGATAAAATCATGTGAGATGTTATCATGTAGATTTAGGTGTTTGTACATTGGCTACTATCCTCAAACAGAGAGGAGGAGCAGGTTACGACCACATGGCCAGTGAGTCACTGGAATACTTAGCTTCCTCTGGATTCACATAAGCTGTACATCTCTCCAAGACCTGCTTGTAGTTCTGAGTTACATCACTGATGTATAGCCAGAAGTAATTTTGCAGAACATTATTATTATTTCACAGGGAAGTTGACCTTTGACCATTTGGATATAAAATGCCATCATTTGGTTTCATGTTTATAAAAATCTGAAATTGTGTTATACTGAATCAGTGAATGAATTCGTGAGTTTTTGCCAAAAATGTGTTATGTGAATTCACTGTGACCTTTTTCATTTGTCCCGGCTCAAGTGGCCAAAACAAAAGGGAAACATGTCACAGTAATGATAGCTACAAGGAGTACACATCTGCAAAAGGATCAGAGGAATTGTTACACCTTAAACTTTTACCTTTTGTCCATTGAAATTTTATTGATTCATCTTTGAGTTGAAGTGAATGTTTGTGCTAAACTTGTGTGTGTGTGTGTGTGTGTGTGTCTGTGTGTCTGTGTGTGTGTGCGCATTACAATTTCAGGAAGCCGAGTTCACCCCTGAGAGCTTTCACAGTCGTATTGTGTGTGAGAACCCCAACAATGACCTCAGCAGGTTCAGAGGTTACATGTAAGTGTTTTTATCTGACATTGTCACATAAGATAGATACAAGATAGTCAGCACAAACCATAGAATCTTATGGGAAGATTGAGGAAGTTGTCAGTCCACATCCGTACATCTGTACAACCTAGAAATCAAAATATGCCTTGACACATCTATTTCTCTGTCTCCATCTATTTATATTAAAAACTGAACATCTAAGAATTATATATAGCATATAGCATGATATCATAATGTTTCTATTTCTGATAGTCAGACTCTGAAACAGTGTGAAATCAATAATGCAGACTTGATCCACCTTGTATTAAAACAAGCTCTAGTCGACAAACATTTCATACTCATAAAAGGAAATCATTACATCACACTCTGTCAGACATTCACAAGTGATGCAGAAGTTTTCATTTGTAGGTCTGTGTTTGTGTGTTTTCCATAGGGAGCACTCCACTGGGGTTCGTGTTGGCCTCCATAACAGCAACCTCCTACTGAGGAGCTGTACCATCCGCAACACTGAGAGTGTGGTGGGAATAGTGGTCTATGCTGGTAAGATGCTGGTGTTTACTGATGATGATGGTGTTTACTGAATACAGTCACAGATAGAGTTTATTCTCCATCTCAATCCTGCAGCTGTCCTCTCAAGGTGCTTTAAAGTGACTCACTTTACAGTCCTGACTCCCTCAGGACTGTTGTGCAGTGCAAACCGACAACGTACTGACTGTACAGTTGTTTCAATCTCTGGCTCTGTCTCTTCACTTTTATGAACTTATGCTAACACATTATCAATTAGGATGATTCTCATTTCATTACTATGTAGGCTATGCTCAGCTGCACCTGTCCTGTAAACCTTTCTTATGCAAGTCTTGCTGTAGTTCAGGATTGGAAATGTTGTGTAAACTTGGGCTTCATTTTCAGTTTTTCTGATGTATCCTATATACTCCAGTGTAATCATGTGATGGTCATGCATCTGTGTCTGTGTTACTGTGTGACTTTAGGTCATGAGACAAAAGCCATGATGAACAATAGCGGGCCAAGGTACAAGCGCAGCAGGCTGGAGAAGCGTCTCAACACAGACATCCTGTGGTGTGTGGTCCTGCTCATCATTATGTGTCTGATTGCTGCTATAGGTGTGAACAGCACTGACACCACACAGCTCTCACCTCACCACATAATTACTTTTTTCAGACTTCAGTGGCGTCAGGGTGATCACCTGCTCTGGTGTCCTGGTGTTTTTCAGGTCACGGCTTCTGGCTGAAAAACCTTCGAGACCCTGTGTTTCAGATCAGTGGGGAGACAAATCCTGCCCTGGCTGGATTCTATGTCTTCTGGACCATGATCATTGTGCTGCAGGTCTCCTCTTGACCATTATATACTCTCATTGAAGTACACACTGGCTGACTGACTTCTTTCATGCTGCTACTTGCATTGCAGCTTGCAGTCTTATGATACTCTGAGTGATGGGGGTGTGTTAGTTCACATACCGATTAGATAATGAAAGTCATGAGTCTGTGTTCTTGCATGTGACTGGCCAATATGGTGTATTGCTGGATGATCACCAATGCTGTGTTTTGTGTTTGTGCACCATCACCACTGAACCCACTAAAATGAATGAGGATTATGTTTCTCAGAGTTGACAGCTGACATCAAAATAACATCAGTTTTTACATGTGTCTCCATGTAACCTTCAGTGTATCTGTGACATGATCAATCACAGCTGATCAGTCTATAGTTTTACATGGACTCTGCTTCTGTCAAACAGGTGCTGATTCCCATTTCTCTGTACGTGTCCATTGAGATTGTGAAACTGGGTCAGATCTACTTCATCCACAATGACTTGGCCTTTTATAATGAGCAGCTGGATTCCAGGATCCAGTGTCGGACCCTCAATATCACCGAGGACCTGGGCCAGATTCAGTACCTGTTCTCTGACAAGACGGGAACTCTCACAGAGAACAAGATGGTGTTCCGCCGCTGCAGCATCTTTGGGGTGGAGTATCCCCATGAGGACAACGGTAAGCTCTGATCATATTACTCATGCAGGAATCATCTATTCAGGCCAGAGGTCCAGCAGCAACATTGAGAGGTTCCTTAGGACAAATAGAGAAGTCATAGCTGCTCTTTTTGACAGCAGCTCAAGTGTATGATTATATGAGCAGGACTCCTGCCACAGAGGCAGGAAACAGACACCAGCAGCATCCATGACATGACTGTCAGTGTCATCAGTTCCAGTGACAGGTCTCATCAACTGATGCTAATGACTGTTAACTTTGCGAGGACCTTGATGACAGCACAGAAACAAACTGTCAGCTGTGGAGTTGGTGTCTGTCAGTTCATCTGAGTGACAGGTCGTCTCTGGTAAAATGATTAGCTGAACAGTTCACATCAGATCCACAGTCACACTTAGTGTTCAGGCTTACAAGAGACATGTGAACAGGATAATCTGAGCCTCTGATGTTATGAACACGTTGATTATTAACACTAGATGTATCAACTGATATTTGTCTTTTGGCTGGACCAACCTGGGCTGTAGAGTTGTGTCTGAATGCTCTTTTCCCATTGCTGTTGTTCTTTCTGTGCCATCATCAGGGACAATTTACATTGGATCCACATCATTTTTCTGCTACTTCGTGTTCATAGTGTGGGCAGTGGCTTTATTTAATTTCCTGAATAATGCTAATGAGGCTGGTTGCATAGAACACCCTTAAGTGTTCTCCCTAACGCTTCTTTAAATGTCAACTGAATCATTTAAGGGGTTTCCTTATCTTGGTCTTATACTTAAGGAGTCACTTAAAGTCAGATAATCTGTTGACTTGACAAAACTAAAGGTACGTCTGACTCTGTCTTAACAGCAGCATGACAAGTTTATGGTAATATATAAATAAAATGAACACATCCTAAAAAGAGAGTCCATGACCTGTGGACACCCTCAGTGATGAGGAATCAAATTTACATCACAAATCTGACCTGCAGTCAGTTTGTAGTTTGTCTGGCCTTCCTCAGCTGAATGACCTGATGGCCCACAGCAGTACACAATGAGTATTCGACATTTTAATGCCACAGGATCTCTGGTCCAGTTTAATTGAGGTGTTTCATACCTTTTGTAAATCTCTCACTTTTTGCCTGAAGTAAAAAAACTGTGCCACATACCCTCAAGTCACTTCCTCATGTTAGGAGAAGGGAAACCTTTAGGGTCACACTTCGGTAACACCTAAGGTTTCATATGGGGTGTTTGTGCACTAGTCCATTCTATACGTGCAATTGTTTAGCATCTGTGTGTGTTGCAGCTCGCAGGCTGGTGATGTACGAGGAGAAGCAGAACAGGTCAGCTGGTCAGTCAATGACTCTGAAGTCAGGCTGCAGTGGGAAATCTCTGAGTTGTCGTTCCCTCAGCTGCAACCGCAGCTCCGTGTCTCTTCACACGCTCACTGCTGAGTCAGAGGACGATGACGACCAACTGTCCAATCCCGTCCAGCCCAGGACCAGTGTCTTCTGCAGCCGCATGGTTAGACACATGTTCATCTGCACCACAGACACAGCGATTTCTACATTATAGATGTAATTTGAATATATGTGTGAATATAAAAACGACACTTCCTGTTCATATGCAGGAAGTGCTTTGAACCACTGTGATTATATTCAATATCAAACAAGTGACATAACTTTTTTATGTTTGGTTCATGGAACCAGCAGCAACAACATAAAGGCTCTTTCATACACCTTCAGTGAAGCAGGTCTCCTGAAGAAATCAAGTCACACAATCCAACTCCTGTTCACTGATCTGACATCAGAATCTGAATAAACAGTGTTTCTTTAATATGAGCTCCTTCCTACTGTTTCTGTGTCCAGGAGAAGGAGGTGGTCCCAGACCCTGCGCTGCTCAGGAAGTTGAACTGGTTTTGCTCTCCTGCACTGAACGAGGGCTCCTCTGGGACTCCATCCACCCTGGAGCTCACCTATATCACTGACTTCTTCCTGGCTCTGGCCATCTGTAATAGTGTGGTGGTGTCGTCGCCCAGTCAGCCTCGACATGCGGTGAGTGCTCCTAGGGAGTCACACTGAAGATCTGTGAGGCACTGCGATGTGTGAATCTTATACAGAAGAACCTTTACTCTGCAGTGTGTCCCGTATGGTCAGATTCTATAAATGTCAAGGAGAGACACATCAGAGCTTTCTGACTCATCTCCTTTTTACTTTTCATTGTAGTTTCACCACAACAAACCCACAGAAATGTGGCATGATCCAAAACCTCCTCTCTAGCTTGGGTTCCAAATCCATGAATACAGATTTCTTCACATTCACATTTGTACACTTAAAATCATGTTGAATTTCTAGTTGGCAAGGTCACAATATTATTATCCACACATAAATCTTCACTAAATACACTAAGGATGAGTTTTCCCTACTCAAATATATAGAAATGTCAGGAAACTACTATGTACCTGTATCTAATACAAATTTATTCTGATCTCTGGCTCAGTTTTTATTTACTGTTTTTCACGATTGTTGAAACACTCCTGCCCTTTTCTCAGGACTGTAAGCACAAAACTCTTTTCTCAAACTACATTCACAAAACCTCTGATTCTTTTTTGCGAAACCAAACCATTGCCTCAAAATAGTTTTAGCTGGAGAAATGTTTATTGATCCCATTACAGTATAGCACATTTCCTAAAGTAAAGAAAAAAAAAGATTTCACCACTCAGTGGATTCAGCATTTACTCTGCATTCATCAAACATAAACAAAAGCAATAAGTAAAAAACAGGATTTTCCATTCTGAAATTGATAAATACAAGTTAAGTCTAAATCTATAATCCACTGTAAAGTCACTGTAAAGTAAGGCAAGGCAAGTTTATTTGTATAGCCCGTTTTTGCAAACAGTTTGTCTCAAAGGGCTTTACACAGCATCATGACAACATCTTCTGCCCTTAGACCCTCACATCCACTGAGGAAAAACTCCCAAGAAAATCCTTTAACAGGGAAAAAACTGGAGAAACGTCAGGGTGAGCAACAGAGGAGGGATCCCTCACCCAGGACGGGTAGACATGTAATAGATGTTGTATACAGACAAGGGTATTTGGGGGTGCAGTAACCACACTTACACACATCAAGTGGAGAAACTGGGATCAAAACACTGACCTTCTGACAACCTGAATAAGTCTGTATCTGAACACAGATGGGTCTTTTATATTTTTGCAAACAACATTTACTGCTGCTTCTAGAAGCTCCTCATTAGAAACTGATACACAAATGCTGTATAACAGCTGGATCGGGCTCATCTGGCTGAGCACATTCATCAATCAGCAGTGTAACAGTGTGAAAAAATGGATTTTAATTATTTTAATTACAAAGAAATTTTCAAACTTCAAACTCGAGAATAGAATAGAATAGACTTAGAATAGACTTTATTGTCATTGTACAGAGGAGAACTACAAAACTGTGGGTGCTCAACCCAAAAACCACAGTGCTTCAGTGTTCTTTGTGGAGAACCACATGAAACACTCACCTGTGTATCCTTTGACTTCATAATCACAACCTTGATATTTAACCAGTACCTGTGCTCTCCAGTCCAGTAAAGCCCAGTCCAGTCCATTCGGCATCGGTTCTGGCCACAGCTACCAGACGGACCCAGCCTCCTACAGTCCCCTGTCATCCCCCGCCACGTCCTCCCCCAGCGGCAATGCCTACTCAGGACTGACAAACCGCAGCACAGCTTTTGGTGAGTCTCCCACTTTTATCCTTGTTTATTTCATATGGGTGCTCTGTTATATTGTCCCACCTGTGTGCAAATCTGCAGAATCATAAAATACCTCTAATAAAGTTTCCATTCTTAGAAGTTCATAGGAGTTTGGGCCATAACTCTATAGCACTGTTAATATTGTGTGTGGTCACAATGGCAGCAGAAGCATCAAATGAAGCTGAGGCAGCAATAAGAGATCAACCTTTTTCCACAATGAATGAGGCAAACATGTTGCTGGGATTCAACATGTTCCTGCAGGTGAACGCTCTGACTGATCCCAACAACAAGATTTTCTTTGAAAGTGTTGGTTTTTGAGATTAAAGCTGTATTTTCTGTGTCTAAGTTCAACAGGATGCCACGCTCGTATTTCTTGGCAAGCAATGAAAGTCAATGTTATTGCACAGATTTACATGTGCAATGTAACCACGGTTACAGTGGCTTATCTGTTCCACCTACCATGTGGATTAGCCTATAGAAGTTGTGCCAGAAAATATATTTCACGCCGTGTGTGTTTTTTACGCCTGGTCTCACATCATGGCAGCAACCTGAGGCTTGCATCAGTGTTGACTGACTGATGTCTGTGTTGTAGTTTGACCTCTCATGATGTCACATGACGAGGATGGCAGAGTAAACTACAAATGAGATCATTTGAGTAAATGGTCACAGAGACACAGGAATAAGAGCAGACAACAGAGTGAGTTACTCTTCACAGCTAAAGCCACTTTGCCCACACTCTCATCAAACGCCTTGTTGGGGTCTGATTTTACTTCAACATCAATATGTTCCTTAGCCCCCCCCCCAACACCTGCAACCTGGACCGTGACCTCACCACCCCCTGTGAGCTTGACACGCCCCGACAACACACAAAGAAATAAACATCGTAAGAGCTGCAACAGCAGATCAACTTGCTCACTGTCCCACTTGCTCTCTCTCTGTTGCTCGCTCGCTCTCACTCACTCATATTTGCATTGTAGCACGAGATCTAATCACAAATGATGAATCACTGGGTGTGAACAGATGTACATACACTGAAGACACAGGTGAATACCAAGTGTGAACAAGCATTTGATTGTATGCACATGAAGATCAATAAATCTATTTTAGCAGACACCAAGAATAAAATGATGATGATGAGCAGTGAAAATGGCAGCTCCTAAATATCAGTGCATAATCTAAAGGTGTCAGAAAGACCTTCACATCTCCAGGGGTTAGGGGTAGTGCTTGCTTCGATGTAATGCATGTCCAATAAGTTCCATAAGAGGCCATGCTCAGGTGGGTTCTCCTGAAATGAATGTTGGCAGGTACGTCGGTTCCTGTTTCAGATGCCAAAGATTTTCCAGGACTAATTAAGTCGCTGAATGACACCTTAACATGCTGCTGATCCTTTAGCATCAGGTGCTTAATGATGGTAATATAAATCACTCTGTGAAGTAAATGATCAACCAGCACATCTTATCTCAAAGGCAGATTGTCGGTATCTTCAGACTTAAACAGTCACCATGTATTCAGTTCCTTTCTTTCAAGTCTTACTGGATTATTTGTGTCCTAGTGCAGAGGTAATTACATGGGAGGGGAAGAAAAGCAAGCAGAGAAGCAATTGCTCATTAACTCTTCCATCCAGCATTAGTGTAAATTATTCAGCTTGGCCTTCAAAGCTTTCTCCTCACCTCACACTGTGTTAACAGCACACACGCCAGCCTCTATATGAGAGCCATAACACAGAGAGGTTGCATCTGATAAGTGCTGTCACACAGACTGTCACACATGACGTTGCGGGGGTCCATTTCAACATCCCATAAACCGACTCCTGATCAGGGAATTTATTTATCCCGTCTTCACAGCTGATTCATGACACAGCCTCTGTGACTGAAGCTCAGAGTGAGCTGCTCCACCCCCGCTGCCTTGGCAGCGCCTGGCTCCGCCCCTAATTTTTAGCTAAATAGGCAAAAATACCACATTATTTATGGGAATTATGTCACAAACGCAAGGGTGTGAAGGTTGAATGACTTTGTGAGTCTAATTATAAACTCGGTTCTCATTTATTTTTGACAGCTAAGTTTCTGCATCTCCACATGCTGTTGATAAAATGGTTAAACACAATGTTTATATTCAGAAATGTATGAAATGCAAAGACACAGCCAGTGAAAACACCCTAGTGTGCTACTCCCCAGCAGTTTACGTCAGCTGCCACATGCATGCACACGCACCATAGACGGTGTGTTCCCGGCATTACTCTAATGAGGCTGGTTTGTGCCATAACAAACAAGAGCTGGAGCTACTGCTGCAGCTGAAATGAGATGAGACCAGTGTGGCACAGTCAGGTGTGCCTGCCTGGTCCTGGTACACCGCTAAGATAGTAGAAATTTTATTAGAAAAACAATAGAATAAATAACTGAATGCTTCTTCAGTGTCTTGATTGTTGTTTTGATTTGAAATAATTAATTGTTACATATTTTCCTGTGGCGAAAAATATGACGGTCAGCCCAACAGCTGTGCAGACTGGAGCCTCAGCAATGATGCTAAATAACACGGGTCCCAGTGTCTTTGTGTTCCAGTCAATAACGCTGGCCTCTGTAATGTTGGCCAGCTTTTTACACCAATTAGTTGAGTAATTATGGAAAAAAAAATCACTATATTAATCAACAATGACAAAGGCATTTCACTCTGAAACAAAGTGGTGGCACCACATCACTGATGTGGGCTGTGCTGAGTCAGTGATGATTTAACAAGCAGCTGCTCAGGACTCTGGCTGTTTGTTGTCCACTTCATGAATAAAGCAGCTCCATTGTGCAACTAGTTGATGGCATTTTAATGGAAACACACATTAGACAAATGGATCATCTCTCTCTCTCTCTCTCTACTGGCTTATTTATTTGCTTTTTATTGTTGTTCCCTTTTTTTATTGTCATGTTTTTTATTCTCTCACACCATCAGACCATTAGAAGCCACTTACAGCCAGTGTCAGTTATTTGCAGTATTGACTCATAAGAAGCTGTTTTAGCTGTATCCTCTCTCACAAAGCAGCTTTCTTCTTCACTATCTTCAATTGGGCTGTGCTACAATGAATTCTGGGTAATTTAAGCCTTCTCAGAATAAAAAGCAATGGCAGACAGAGGAACCACATTCAACTGCCCAGCTCTGTTTACACTAGGCGGACATGTTTAGAAGAATTCAACACTTACAGGACGTTTACTTTCAGCAAAGAGTGAAAAAGAAAAACACTCTTTCTCTACTCTTCTCACTTTGCAACAACGTGAGCACCACAAAGTATGAGCCAAGCCCCCCTGTTTTTTGTTGTTGTCTGGTTAGCATGTTAGAACTCGTCTTAGACGGGGGCCGCACACTGAAGACAGGAGGATAAAGCAGCACAGGGTGTAATTACCAGTCAACAGAGGAGATTAATTAGATGCTATTAATTAAGCAGTGTGGCCATTGCTTTTTGAGAAATGTGAAGGATAGTGAGCTGCTCTCCTTATCTGTGCTCAGAGAATAAAGTTCATGATTATAATGGATGGTTGACCTCCCCCCCACCTCATATAGAATCACAGCAGTGTTGATTATCAGTCCCTGCAACACGCCTTTCCTTCATGATTACGGTTTATTAGTTTCTACTGGAACAGCTGTTCATTGAGGAAGAGTCTGGACATGCCTGTAATAAATAAAGCCAAAAAGTCTCAACCCCCTTCTCTATCTCTCTCTCTGTCCCTCTCTCACTTACATAAGCACGGCAACACACAACATACACCTGTTTTTTTGATTATAAAGCAGGAAGTGAGGTCATTGAAAACTCATTTTAACGCAGGTGTGAACAGACCCCCCAGAGCAGATCACTGTGATCAATCATTGAAGATGCAGGTTAAAGGAGAAGTTCCGTTTTTTGCAACCTGGACCTTATTTCTTGCATAAAATACGTTCATTTACTCACCTGAACAACTTTGGTGTAACTTGGAGTCCTTCAGAAGATATTTAGATCCACTCGTGATCTACGTATATCCATATAACGGGAGTTGTTGGGGCAACGATGAAGCGTCTAAATAAGACATTATCTGCTGTGAAACTCCTTCATTCCACCAATATGTTGTTATGAACAGCTTTTCACTGACCTACGACCACGATGACATCACTTCCGTGCCACTGCCGAGGTCGT
>OMNW01006918.1:0-11235 GCA_900303245.1 Selene dorsalis | reverse complement strand
CTGCTGGCCCACTGCTGGCCCACTGCTGGCCCACTGCTGGCCCACTGCTGGCCCACTGCTGGCCCACTGCTGGCCTCTGTGCATCATTTAATATGCATGGCCACAACACAGCGTTTGTGACAGGACAAAGTGTCACATATATTATAGTAACCATGGAGACAAGGGTAGGTACACCATTGTTGGTACACTCTGCATGTTTATTACAGTAACCACGACAACCAAGGTCTGGTACGTTTCTGCTGTCGGAGCTGCACTGTTGCACATGGGTTGTTTCAGAGGGTTGGAGCTGTTGGAACAGATGTATATGGTTGTTCAGGTTTCTGTATTTGATCGACTCCCATCATCAGCTGCATGGTAAACACATCGGTGACTTTCACCAGTAGCATTTGCTCAGCTGTCATGGTGCATGGTTTGTGGCACCAAGCTATGGCAGCAAATATTTCTTCCCCATGGTACTGTGACCTTACCATCAGCACAAAGTGAAGCACCTGAGGGCTCACTTTGCGCCTGTTGAGCAGACATCTCCTGTGACGCATCGAATCATTTCACCGCTTCAGTTTCTCAATTCAGTTCTGTATAAATGTCAACAGCAGAAGTAGTATATCTAGATTTCTCTCAATTCCTTTATCCTCTGGCCTCAGTGAGGTCACACCACAGGTCTTCAGTTTCAAATCTGCTTTGTCACTGTAACTTCATGATATTATAGCAACACAGCACTTAATGACACAGTCTGATGATCCAACACTTTGTTTGAAGACTAAGGTCTTAATGAGACTGTTGTGTCATGAGTGCAATGACTGGGAGTGGTTTAATATCCATGTAGAGTTTTTAAAGATGTCAGTAATCTGAGTAAGAGTAAATATTAACCGTAACTGAAAAGCAACACGGGTTTATATCTGCTGACAGACTGGTAGACAGGTAAACTGGTCAAAAGAAAATAAATCAGTGCATAAATGACATGAATAGCTCAGTGCTGTCTTATGGTAAGTTATCCAGCTTTTCTTTCTTTCTTTTGGAAAAAGCCTATTCTTGGTTGCTATAGAGTGACTGGAGTGCATACAGTCCCTGCTGACATATGGTTGTTTTGTTGATATATTGCTGACTCACTATCATCAGTGGAAACAGTCAAATATAGCAGCCTGTACATTTGTATTTAACCAGACAACTTCTTCCAAGTTCTCTATCTCTCTCATTGTGCACTGATCCTGTAAAGTTTCTTCAAATGAGTTCAAGAATGATGGTAAATCTGGGCATATATTTTTACAGCCTGTGTGACAAACAGACTGTGTCATCAGGCCCAATAAATCACCACAGTCCCTGCGGTGGCTGCGGAACTGGCACATGGATTAACTATTCATAATGGTAGTCTCTCTCTCTCTCTCTCTCTCTCTCTCCCTCTCTCTCTTTTTCTCTGGCCTTATTCAAAGTGCTCTAATTAATCAGCCTTAAATAGATGGACAGACCTACATTACTGACACAAGTCCTTATACACCATGTACTGCTTAATACACAGATGGCATCATCGACAGTGTGTGTGTGTGTGTGTGTGCATAAACGCACTTTATAGTCTTTGTATTTCAATAAGTATAACCATAGGTGGAGAAGTAAGTCGTGTGTCAGTGACGCTCCGACATTCCACTTCAAAGATATATATATATATATATATCTTTATATATAAATATATGTATCAATTCTTGTAAAAAACTAAATTGGTGTTATATTTTCCAAAAGTCAGTTTAGATAGTTTCCAGTTTATTACAGCTGAGGGCTTAACCCTAACCCACTAAGGTCCTTGTAGACATTTAGGAACACTCTGGTCTGCTCACAGTAAGAATCATGGACAGATATCCAGCCACATTATCTGAATCGTCTCACTTGGAGGTAAAACATTAGTAAATGCATTGGAAATGTTGATAATAATCTCTCCTGCCTATGTTATTGTGGTGAGCTTGCTCAGAAGAATGCTGCTTGGGGTGTTACTAGCTCTCTGTTGGCACCTACCAACTACTGAGAAAACTATGTCCTTGAAGCTGCTAAATCCTCCTCTATGTTCACCAGCCAGCCACTAACTTGTTTGGTGAAAGAGCAAAGAGGCTGAAGTTTCATGGCTGATACCAAATACAACCCTTCAGGCTTTAAACCCAAAACAATTCCCTATAGGTGCTACTGAAACACTCAGTATATCTAATAGAAAAAGTAGATTTAGTTGTAATTTTCTGTGGGTTTCTGAGTTCCAGCACATCCTCTCACAGTTCACAGCTGTTCGATGCATTGTTCATATAAAACACTGACCGCTGCAGCAGCACAGTTTTCTGCAGGGTTCTTTTCTTTAGATTCTTTCTGATTCATGACTCATAACAATGTATTATAACTTACATGTGTGCAGTGGGGATGCTGTATGTTCAGAAGAAAAGGAAGATGATGCAAAGTGGATGTCAGCCACTAGAAGAGAGAGCACATATGGAGCAGATCTTATAGTCTGGAAGGCTCAGGTGAACCACATCATCACTACCCTCATGTCAACCAAGACAACCTGCTAGACAGTGGGAGAGCAATCACAAAGTGCATACTGGTGAACCTGTGTAAGGGTATAGTGCAGCCTGTATGGTGATGTATTGTCCAAATGCTGACTTCCGACTTGCTCAGAGCAGAACAGAGCTAAAACAACTGAAACACAAATCAAACAGGCTGAATGAGTCACATTCCACCATCAAGTTTAGTCTTTATTTGTAAATGAATGCATTTCAGCAAGGCTTGGGAATACGGCACACAATAAAGTTTCACATAAATCATCTTTTTCCACTACCAAACCCTCTCAGGTCTAAGTTCTTAATCACCACTAAGATTTAACAGTGACCAGAGTTTACATGAACAGCAAAATATTACTCATATGGCCTGATATTACTGTTTTTTTGTTTGTTTGTTTGTTTGATTTTTTTTTCTTTTTTTTACAAAAGTTAGTGTAGGATGTGTAACATAATTTATTCACAGTGAAACTAGATGTTTTGCCACAGTTTAATGCAAGCAGAAACCAAAGATTACTTCACTGATAACTATCAGGCTCATCCTCTCATTTGGCCCAGTTTGAGAGCACAGAAGACAGAAGTCACTTCAAGCAAACAAATAAAGCAGCAGGGTTAGAAACTCTGGTATTATTCCAATAGAAAGCAGCTTTTTAGGTATTAGACAGCACAATGCCAATTGTTTGCTGTATTTAAAAAAAATCCCATAAATCCCTTGTATGGAACAGTGTCATGTAAACAGCCTGTATAGAACCAGACCTCAGCTGGAGAGTAGGCCGGGGTGACATAAGTGCATTTGAAAATAGGCAGTGTGGACCACCTGACTATTCATTCAGGTAGTTTACAAATGTAAAATATTACATTTCTTCAACAAGAAACAGTCAACTTTGGACAAACAGCACTGTTTCCTATCAGTATGCCAGAGCTGCCACAGAATCAGCCGCAGTGGAAAATTGGCTCTGTTAATTTGATTGCAGCCATGGTCCAATGTAATCCTTACATACAGTACATACAGATACAGACAGGGAGGTATGAGATCGCATCAATGTAAATAATGTGTCTCGTAACATATATATAGCCTCCCCCATGTCTCTGTATGGCTCATATGTGCATGGAATGTCAAATACTACAATGTGAGCTCTCTGTTGAAAGTTATGTCCTCTGATTTGAATGTTGACCCACAAATCTCAACTACCTAACGTAACGTGGGAGCCCGTGTTTCAGGTTCATTGTACGTCAACAGATTTAATGTTTAGTTTGGTCATTTGATTAATTGTGGTGAGTTGTTGGTAACTGTAAAGTAGAATATCAAATAAATCAGCTCCTGCTCTATTTATCTATTTTGCGGCACATTTGTGACACAACTGAATTCATACCAAACGGAATTTTAAACACGTACTTTGTAAGATTACTTTACAAGATGTAGCAACATAGGAATTATTCATCTGTAATGCAGTACTGTCATGTCGAAGTAATTAAGTTATGATCAGTTTGGTCTCATTTCACGGTGAAACTCATGTTGTGTGTTATTGTGTGCAGGTTTGCTAAAGGTACCCAGGGTGCCTATATTCAGCAAACACCCACTTTTATGTGCATATGGAGGGTGTGTGAACTGTGGAGCTGAAGTCAGGACTTTATGGAACAAAAAATAATGAGGCTAAACCTAAAAAAATGCAGTTCACATGTTTGTATGTGTATGTTTGTATGTGTATGTTTGTATGTGTATGCATGTGTTTGCACAGAGGATTTCTTCACTGACACCTTTGACAGAGCTGAGCTAAGAAGCAAAAGTAAAGTAACCAATAATGAAACATAATTAAATTACTTATTCAATGAGAGTGAGTGATTATTAGTTTTCAAGTAACACCCTGAACACTGCATGGAGAACAATCCATGACCATGAAGACATTTACAGGTTAAAACAGCCATTTGTGTTTTCATGGTGCCTAATCTTGCATAACTTTGAGTTTAATCAAATTACCACTAACTGACACACAAAGAACCTGGGTCAGGAGAAACCAAGCTGTGTAGAATAATATTATTCCAGCATGGCATGGTTTCTCCTGCTGTGGGAGGCCACCAGCTGCTTCACCCAGCCACACCACAATGTCCTCACAGCTCCCCTTCCATGTTTGGAAATGACTTTCAGCAGGATTTGAGTTGCAGCTGGGAGTTAGAACAATATCAAGAAATTGCACACTGTAGAAAATCACAAGGAGCCACAGGCTGTGGTCATTTTAAAACCTTCATCAGTCATTAGTTCTGCTGTGAACTTACAGGTTTAGAAATACAGATATGTTAACAAACCACTTCATTCCACTGTGCATGTGCTCAAAGGCACCAGAAATAAATGAATTACTGGGCCTGACAGGTGCATTTACAGCTCTACCAAATCATCTTCAGCAACAAGGAACGTAGAGCATTTTAAGTTACACATAGAAAAACATCATCAGTCTCAGTCAAGGAATATGGCTGCAGCATCCTCTCAACAGATTCAGTTTTGTATGGTGGTGTTACCTTTACTCTCATCACACAGTGAGACAGAGTTGATTTGGACATGATCAGAATTCAAATACTTCCACTTTCCTGTTGCTAACCAATTTGAAATAGTGTACATACCAGTTAAACCTGCGTAGCAACTGATTTGCCTGTTGTATGACTGGTCATGCAGGCTTTCATAGTGACATCATGTTGTGTACCTGACAGTAATTTGTTAAACCTTCCACCTTTCCTTTCTCATATTTGTGATAAGGTAACAAATCTGATCCCATCGTGGACTCTTTTAAAGGCGCTACATGTATCATTTTTAACAATAGTAAATAACCACTACCTTCATTTTCAGGCATTAGAACTATTAATTATTCAACAAGAAGACCAGTGTTGGAATGACTGGCTGCTCCACCATACATTCACACTGCATGTTACTTTGTGTGCTGCCGATAGGATTTGGGCAGATATTGTTTAGGAGGTTAAATCTGTCAAAGTCACTAACTGTGGCAAATATGAGTGAGAGGCAAGTGGGAGAAAAATGTCCCCAACATGTTGATTGCCTAAAAGATGCCACAGAAGGAGAGACAGGGTGTCGAGGGGATTATGGGAGATAAAGTTATTTTGGGAAACACAACCATGGTCTCATTGTTTAGGGCAATTCTAAAGCTAGCAAATGAGAAATTTGTTCAAAAATGTTACATATAGGACCTCTAAATGAGTATAATTACTGCATTTACAACTAGTATTTGGCTGTATAAATAAAATTTACCTCAAACATTATTATACACATCACATATGTAACATTCCACCTTTGAAACAGAGCATAGCAGAAATCTGTAAGCATATTGCTCAGTAATTACATTCACAATTTCAAATCTAATTGATAAATAAATCATTTAAATTAAATGTTATTACTAAATAGGGTAGTACTTTACATTACAGCTCAGTAATAACATAGTAACACTGGGGTAATTGATTGTTAAGAAAGAGGCACTGATTGAGCAATGCCATGTAAATGCCAGGAACATAATAAGGTAAAAGAACAGTATTAACAATGGTCTTGGTAACACTGAAATTAAAGTTATCATATGATAATAGGCCAAAAACAAGGGGTAATAATGATGGGAAAACACATTTAAAGAGAGCATCAAGTCAAACCTATGTAGTGAGGATATTGTCATTTTGCAACAATGTAAGATTTAACAATAAAATGGTTAAACTGGTGCAATATTTGGATTCAATATTTTGATAGAATATAATTTTCTGGGCAATAGCCCTAAAATTATGAGGTAATGTAGGTTGATGTGTTCAAAATTGTACAGGCTACCATCAGTCCAAAACCTTCAAAATCACATGAAAATACTGGAAGTCACACTTGGTAATAACCATATTATAAAATAATATTGCTACTTTGAAATGTTTTTCCCATTATTACCCATTGTTTTTGGCACCTCATCACAGTGTTTTTTAAATTTAACATTGCCCAGATATACCCACTGTTAATACCGAAGTGTTACCTGGTTATTTCATTGGTATTCACACGGTATGCTCACGTATTTACCTCTTTACAAATTGTTACTATTACCATGTTATTATGGTCGGAATGCTGTAAGGTGATACCCACAATCCTCCCTTATTTGTTCATGTTTTCACACTCATCACACATTTATTTTGCTCTATGATTCAAAATATATTATCAATACACTGTACACAGCAAAGATGGATGTGATTATCAAATATCTTGTGCACTGCAAAGTTCAAAGTCAGGTTTAAATACATAAACGAAGTCGTAAGATCAGATGTGGCAGTGAGGCATTATATGGAAGAATATAATCTCTAGAAAGAGACAACAACAGAACAGACATTCTTTTTTCCACTAATCACTAACACATTCAACATGTGTTATTGTGACTGAATTCTAGTTATTGTAATCACGTTTAAATACAAGCGACCTAACTAAATTATCAAGAATACCTGATGTGCATTCTGTTTTAAGGTGAATCTTCCTTGTAGTTGTGTATACACTGTACAGTACATTCAGTAGGATAAAATCATAAAAAAAAAAACACAGGCTATTCATAAGTATTATTTAGATATAGAATATGTGACTAATAAATCAATCCTGTGTGTCAGCTGACTGTTGATAAAACCCATTAGGAAAGACACTGTGCATATCTTACCTAATTGTTCAATCAGTGGCCATGTTTCCTCATGATCTCAACCTGAAGGTTTCTGTGTAGCCTGAGTCTCATACTGTCTCCAACTTAAACTGATCATATGGTATTGAATAGACTAATCTAAGTAAATGCAACAATTAACTAGTCTTTTTATGCAGTCTTTATAAGGTCATAAGAAGGCAATGGCAGCAGCTAGATGCAAAATTCAAAATTTACAGACAAAAAATTTATAGTTGTTCAAACTATCAGGTTCTACAAAACACCATTCTTTTCAACCTCTGTAACCAAATCAGCTTCAAAAACCGCTGCCACCGTCACAAAAAACATTCCCTCATCAGGTCAACCAGAAGACGATGACGAGGGTGAGGATGAGGAAGATGATGAAGACGAAGGCGGGGGTCTATGGGTCTCGGCTCCACCCAGTTCCATAAACCTTGCCGATGATGAAGATGATGTCACTTCTTTCTCTCTTTCCTTCCTGCTTCCTGTGCACACTGACCTCTGGGCTGGCTTAAACTGCCACGTCACTTTCTTTGTTGTGGACACCTGCTCTGTAGTTGACTGCCTCACTGGTGTAGTGGCAGGCTGGGCTGACAGTGGAAGGCCCGGTGTCGCTGGCATGCTGGTGGTAACGCCCGTACTCTTTCTTGACTTGCTGTTGTTGTTTCGGTCCTGTTCTGTGAAGAGCTCACTCAGCACTTCAGGCTCAGTGGTTTCTCCAAACAAGTCCCATCCAGGTTCAGTGGGCAGTCGCTTGGGTCGGGCTACAGCCACAGATTTGCTTCCAGCAGCCGAGACTCTGGAGGAGCGACTGGGATCTGAGTCGGACAGATCTGAGTCCCAATCACTGTCCCCTGCCACTGAGCCACAACCCAGCAATGATAGGTCAACAGGGCCAGAGCCCGAACTCTCTGAGTCTGAATCCCTGGGAAAACATGAAAGACAGAAGGTGACGTACAACTTGGATTATTGGAAATAACACAGTAATAAGTAGTGTTGAATTTTAAACTCAGAAAGGAATAAAGGATAAATACACTTCTATTCAAAATTAGAGTTTAGGGTCATGAAGTGGTGTAGGGTGATGGAAGCTTTTGTCTTCACCACCACTGTCATTGCTGTCAGCCACAGCCAAAGTATCCATCATTCATTCAGGAGGTTTTTACCAGACATCTTCTCCAACACTGTACAGTGCACACAAGCTGACAATAACATTTCCAGACATTCAGGCAGATTCATGGAAGCCACATTCGCAGCAGTGTTGTGCAAAATGAACAGACATTGTGATTAATGCCAGTTCTGACTTAAGAAGTCATGTGTGGGTGCTCTGATTCAATCAGTTTTAAACACTCTTGCCACTCAAACATTCTTAGTCAAGGACTTCAACCAAAGAGAGGTCAGAAGAATCCAAGTGAAGAGAAAACAGACCAAGACGAGCCTTGTGACAATGAGAACAGTGCCATGCTAGCCAGAGAGGATGCTAGTGAGGACACAGGAGCTGGTCCGTCTGCTTTGTGGAATCTCCAAAGACATCTGTGAAAAAAAAAACACGACTATCTCCAAGCTCAAGGGTGACCTAAGAAAGGGTGCAGACCTGGAGATGTTAAAACTGAAGCTCTCAGAGGTTGGGGCAGCCCTTCACGATCAAGGCCAGGCTATCACTAAGGCTCTCAAAACAGGATGCAGGTGATGCAAATTAATGGTGAATTCACCAATTCTTTTTTATTAGATGAACCCACAAGACAGGGCTGCCCCTTGAGTCCTCTTTTATTTGCATTTATCGAAGCGCCGTCAGGATGGTCAGGCAGAACGAGGCCATTAAAAGTATAAAAATGTCAGCGGGGGGAATAAAAATTGCCTTTTTTTTATGGACGATATAATTCTGTATCTTTTAATGCCAGTAGTTACCTGGGTGATGTCTGTGCTCAATGAACTGTCAATATATTCAGACTATAAACTAAATGAGCCACACAGATTCTTAGGTTTAGTTACAGCCCCCCTCAGTATCTCAGCATCCCACTAAGAACTCAACTACAGCCCTCTCAAAGAGGAAATTACAGCAGATGTCGAAGTAGTAAAGATGAATATCTTCCCAAAGTTGTTTACATTTCTTTCAGTCAGTACCTTTTGGATAATCAAAGCATTGTTTTTTGGTGGGATAAAGTCATTTCCAGATTAGTCTGGGTAGGAAAGAAACCAAGAATATAACTTTGCAATTAGCATGGGAGAGAGGAGGGTTAGCCCTTTCATGTTTAACAGACTATTATAAAGCAGCTCCAACTCAACCACGAATCAGCTGGTGCAGACCCACCTATGACTCAAGATGGAGAAACATAGAAACTTCAATGGGCAAAGGGACACCAATTACCATGTGAGTTGGAGATCATTCATTATGAGCCAGTCACCTTACAGACCCCAATAATCCTTGGATAACAAGTGCTTTCCAAATACAGGGCAGTGTAATAAGTATGAATCAGCTGAAGGCGCTGCTGAACTTTTTAGGTGGTTTGCTTGCAACCTGATCCATATGATGATAATAGACTCAAATGCTGGACAGACAATTGGCTTACTGAGGTTTCTAGAAACCAAAGGACAACTTTAAACTTCAAAATCAGGATCACGCCTTGTATCTACAAATTTAAATATTTTATTGGAAGAAATTTCTAAAAGGTAAAGATAAAAGAGAGAATTCAGCTCATCACTCAGTTCCTCTCTACCTCAGTGCAAAAAAACTGACTATCACAAACAGACAGCCTGCTGCTGTAACTAACCACTCATGTCCTAGAGTATCCTTTCTGTGACTCCATTTTGGAGGCCATGGGGTCCTAGAAGCAGCTTTCAAATTCAGCTTGCACACATACAAACCATGTCCCTTGTTGCTGTTGGTAGTTTAAAAAATAGCTTTGACTAAAAAATGACATATCAACTGATCAGTAAACTATTAATGAGCTCACTGACACAATGTAAAGAATTGCATTCAAACAAAGTGTGTAGTTAATCTTTGAAGTTTGAAGAAAATGGGTCCAAATGGTTTTCACATGTGTCATAAATCAGAAAGCTAGGGTGTTTATGAATATGTTCATAGAAAAATTAAAATATAATATGATTTTATTCTTATTGTTGGGAAATGTCTTCTTCTGTATGAGTATCCTAAATGAAAACCCAATAAAAAGGAAGAAAAAAAAATACAAAGTCAGAGTCCTTCTCCCTCCCTGTTTGGAAGACAGCATGTCTGGGAGAGTGGGAGCTGACCTGTCATTCATGTTTGCTCAGGTAGCCTTTTCAATATCTTTAACATCTGCCAGTGCTCTCCAGTCCTGGGAAACCCTCTCCTGAGACATCTGCCCCTTTATAAACCATCTCTTCTACAGGACATCTCTGACTTTTTGCTTCTACAGTCTTTGTGGCCTTTGTATATGTTCCCTGATCCACTTCCTCACCCATAGTTATGAACTTTGCATTATGGTCAAGTAACTGATCACAGACTAAAGCGTCTAACACTGAAGCCCAGCAGCCACAGCTCACGTTCTCTCTCTGATGTGTCTGTGTTTGTGCTCTGCAGTCATGCGGCATCACTTTGAACAGGAAGACAACATCATCTGACAGATTTAAAGGAGTCAGTTACCTTTTTTATACCCATTAAAGCCACAGTTGGTAAGTCTACGAAATTCTGCGACTGAATCGGAAATTTCCAAATGATACAGTTGTTAACCATTTCCATGTTTTTCCATATTCCATGTTGTAAAGTGTTTTCTTGTCTGTATACAACATCTATGTCACATCTGCCCGTCCTGGGTGAGGGATCCCTCCTCTGTTGCTCACCCTGAGGTTTCTCCTGTTTTGTCCCTGTTAAAGGGTTTTCTTGGGAGTTTTTCCTCAGTTGATGTGAGGGTCTAAGGGCAGAGGATGTTGTCATGATGCTGTGTAAAGCCCTTTGAGACAAACTGTTTGTAAAAATGGGCTATACAAATAAAATTGCCTTGCCTTGCCTTACAGCGTTCAGTTCCCTCCCACAACCTATGCGGATGCACACAAACTAGGGAGCAGGC